>QFEY01000817.1:0-39922 GCA_003316435.1 Russula virescens | reverse complement strand
GGAAATTTCTCGGACCGGTCCGGTTCCGGTTTTTCCATAAAAGGCAAAAAAAACCGGACCGGACTGGACTTTAAAACACTACCAAGACATGCTCAGTGGAATACCCAATACAAGAGTCTTCCAATTCGACCCAAAAGACGGAGCCCCACCCTTCCTTATCTTCACTGACAGTGCCCAAGGAAGGCTCAATAAATGATCCAAATCAGTAGTGTTCTACAAGAACAAGTGGAGAAACATTGAGTATCGCACCACCACGAACAAGTTTGAACTTGGGAGTCTAAACCCAGACATACAACAATTTGATATCCAAGAGGACAAGGCTATTGAAGACCTAGCAGCCAAAATGGCCACCACTACAATTACCCACACCTCCACTGGAGAACAAGACGACATCATCCACGCCCTAGGAAAAGCTAGACAAGAAAAACAAGGTGAAAAGATTATGAGTAATCTCGACAGAGCCTTAGATAAACCAGATCCAAATGACCCAAACCCCAGAGGAAACCCAGGAGGCTCTGGAGTAGGGATGGACACAGGTGTGGGTAATCCCGTGGTATTATGGTCACGGGTGTGACAGGTGCGGGTGCGGTGTTGGACTTTGCTGCACCGTGACAAACTGTAACCTGCCTATGGTAATCCACAGGTTTTCCTCTCAAGCATCTGCTCGACCCCTCAAGACCTCAAGATGACTTTCAGTGGTCCTCACTTGCCTTCAGCCAGGTGATGGCTAGGAAGATGTGCAAGGAACCAAATATTTCGGCTCAGGAGTCATCATTGCCACCACCTTTATCCACCTGCTTGCCCCTGGCATTAGCGAGCTCACTTCACCGTGTCTTGGGAGTGCTTGGTAAGACTATGTATGCACACTCTCCACCCGTCCATCTTGTCGATACTGAAGAATCATCTCAGACAGATGAGGACGCCATAGCTCAGTTGATTGGTGTCGTCTTGCACAGGTGCACATCTTCCATCAGGTATCCTTATTCTTCCACACAGCTAACTGATCTTACTTCTAGCATTCTTATCAGGCTCACCTTGGCTGTAGACGAAAAGTTCAAAGTGCTCTTCGTTGTTGTAATCTTCCATCATATGTATCATATATCCATCAGGCAGTAGCGACGCTAGACCGCTCATTCATTGATCCTCTCGCAGAAACATTCGAAGGCCTTGGGATTGGTTCCCAGCTTGTGTACCTCTCCCTTCCATGCAAATACTGCTTTGTGTCCTACATTGGTGCATTCCTCCATGGCATCATGACTTGCTAGGCATCGCCGCAGGTCTCGGCGTGTGCACAACATACAACCCAGGCTCAACACACGCGACCTTAATCTCCAGCATTCTCGACACAGGTATCCTCATATACATGGGTGCGTGACCTAGTCAATTTTGGAACTTGGCTCATGTCACACTTGAGTGACGTTGCTTCAACCAAAACCACTGCTGCAAGCCCCAGCAATATCGCCCTCAACATTGCAATGTAAACAACAATGCACATGCCCATGACACCACCTCCAAATCCACTATGTCCCAATTACACCACCTCTGCAGTTATCTCATTTGTGTCTATCAGGTATGGCAGCTGTGCTTTGGTCCTCACCGGCTTTTGTTGAATCTCACACTACAAATTATCAGGCAAATCCGAGCCACATCTCAGACCCATCCCCACACCATCACATCCTCCCAACAAAATTAAAGCGACGGATATTCAAATGAGCAGGATCAGACATCCTTCCACAGCAAGGCAACGGCGATGGTGACGCCACCTCCAGTCTCAAAGACTGCAGTGCCAACAAGGCGACATTGCATTCGGCCCTTGAGGTCTCAGCAATCCTCTCAGCTGCGACAACGACTGCAGCAATGACCGCAAGCAACAACATAAGTGCAAGAGTGAACATATTGGCAGTTGGCAGCACTGACAGTAATCTCAGCGATGACAGCAGCATCGCATTGAAGATAATGGCATTGACGACAACCATGGCAATATTGACAGTGACTCTGGCAATTCCAGTGCTCACAACACCACTACGATTAGCACCACAGAAAGCAACACATCAACAGCAGTGTTGACAGCAGCACCACTGACATCAACACCAATGATGCCTGCCTGAGTCACCTACGCTGCCTATATATCCACCAACCGTGCGAGGTCTATTAGGGTTGATGTTGAGAATAGTACATATTGTTTAGTCATAAGATTGTTTGGCTGTTAATCAACCGCGGTGTGTACCTGTGGTAACATTGTGTGATTGTGCAGTGTACCATGGTGTGCTGACACTGTGGTTAATACATACAACCCATGGTTTGAACCCTTCACCACGGGTATGGGTTTATAACGGGTATGGTGTGATGGGTAACAGGTGCGGTGTGGGCTCAAGTCACCTGTGGTGTGACCCATGTCCATCCCTACTCTGGAGGACCAGGCAGACCACCAGGAGGACCAGGAGGACCCACAGGAGGACCACCTAATCAAAATGTCCTGCAACTGATCCCAGTAAATCCAGATGTCAAAGCTATAGGAAGTCTTCCCCAATACTTCACCGGCGAAAGAAAGCAGGCCAAGCAATTCATAGAAGAAGTCAAAGCGTACCTCCACGTCAACTCAGATGTAGCAGGATTCAACTCCCCCATCAAGAAAGTTGCATTCACGCTCACCCTCATCAAAGGGGATAAAGTTGCATCATGGGCACGCCAAATGGGCAACTGGCTCGACACACTCGACCCCATTGCAGACAACATTCTGCTTGTATGGATTGCATTCATCCAACGATTCTTCGAACGATTCCAGGACACCACGGAAATGGAGCAGGCTAGAAACCAAATAGAAGACATCAAAATGGATGGACTTGCAGTCAACGAATACACTAGCCAATTCGAAGACTTGGTTATCAAAGCAGAATATGACCTGAACCACTCAGAAACTTGCAGGAAATTCATCAAAAACCTACCATGCTTCATGCTGCTCAAAATGGCAGATCCATCGCTCCCTGGCAATTACCATGACTTAAAAACAAAACTAGAAAGCATTGTACAATCGCAGGTGACTGTGCAAGGAATCCTACAACAAGTCGTAGGAAAAGCCCCCTTTCCAGACAATTAAGGATCAACACAGGTGACACCGTGGGTTTTTTTTAATACACTGTACCCGCAACCTGTAACACTGCACCTGTACATTACACTCTTCTTGTTACAAGCTCTGACCCTGGTCCCCCAGTGGACCCTTCCTGCATCCCTGCCTGTATCTCTCAGCAAATCCCCTGGGACTCATTGCCTTTCACATCCTATTCAGAACCTCCAGAACCCTCACATGATCTGTCACATGACAGATCACATGTCTTGTCAGGTGACCAGTCACATGACTGGTCAGGTGCTGCATCAGGTGATCACTCACATGACTGATCACGTGTCACATCATGTGACTTCCAGAACCTTCTGCTACGTTCTACTTCTTGCCTGCTCATTACTGTACTGATTACTGTTCATTTGTTATCATCTCTGTTCTCATGATCTGATTACTGTGCTGTTGATCAGCCTGATGTCATCTGTTTGTCAGATTACTTACTGATTGCCTTGTGATTCATCAGCTCACTTACTATACTCTTTATCACTCGCTGATTCATTGCTTACTGATCTCCTTGTCTGATTACTTTGATCGCTGACTCGATATTACTGATCACACTTAGTCAGCTTAGTTAACCACTTAGCAAGACTGATTTGTCAACCAGTAGTGTACTTGTATTTATACCTGCGCTAGTATTGAACTTAGGCCCTAAGCCTGAGTTAACTCAGATATCATCTCATTACTTCTACTCTCCTGTGTGCACATCCAAGGCCCTCTTCTACTTTGAAACATTCACTCTTGACTTGTGTTCATTCACAAGTCGCTCGGAGCTTACTGATTGAGCTATATCAATCAACTTGCCTGTGCACCACCTGTCCCGGACCTCCCCAGCCTGGTCCCCTACCTAATAAGGCAACAACGCGACTTCACTCGACTTAGGACCACATTCAGTCCTATTGTAAGACTACTTGACGCATCGGTCGAGCTCTGCTCCCTCTGCGGATCTGCTTGAATACTAGAACACCACTTGATCGCTATCGTGATAATGATCCTGAGACGGATCGTAGCACTTCTCACAGAGATGGGTTTAACCCATGATATGCTCAAAAAACCACAGTGCATCTAACACTGCAGTATATTCTATTACAGGTATCTAATCTTATGAATGCTAGCCAAATTTTATATACTAAAGTAGCTACTGAGCTCTATATTTCGACGCTAACCATACTACCACTAGATGTTGCATCAGCATTATCACCATCTCCCTCACTGTCCACTCGCTTCCTGCCAAGGCGTGACTTGTGAATGGCTGCTGTGATACTGCGCATGTCGACAAGGTCTTTCTGACACCAATCCCCAAAGCAGAGGAAG
Source organism: Russula virescens (assembly GCA_003316435.1). Taxonomy (NCBI): domain Eukaryota; kingdom Fungi; phylum Basidiomycota; class Agaricomycetes; order Russulales; family Russulaceae; genus Russula; species Russula virescens. Next base: position 35,493 of record QFEY01000817.1, on the reverse strand, counting down.
GTGCGGATGGTGCTTGGGGATAGTCAGCTTTGTGTGAAGTGGAGAAGTTGTCGGCCTTGTGAAAATAGTTGCTCAACTGATGTCGAAGTTGCTACAAATATTATCAGAATCAGAATAAGGTATTTATACCAATAGCATGCACCAGGAATACTAAGATAATCTAAGGCCATTGCTGAAAGCATTGGAAACATAGCCTGATGCTTCCACCACCACAAAATTGGGTTGCGTACCCACTCAAGTGGCTGAGACAGGTACTCATCAAGTTCATTGAGGTCGTCGACACCATCTACAGAAAATTCCAAAAAGTCTGTGAAGTCCTTGGAAGATTGAAAGCCTTCTGTCTGTGTAGTGAATCAGATCAGCATTACAATAATTTATACAATAAAGAATTAAAGATACATACTGTGGTTGGCTCAGACTCCTTCGACATGGCATACTTGGCATACTCATCACGAGTGATTGACTCTGCCATATTGATCCAAGCCTTCTCCCATCCATGCTGATGAAAGTATTTAAGTTTGAGGTTTGGATGTAGGACTACAAAACATGTTTCAATATAAGGTGATGCGAGGAGGACAGTGTACTCACCAATAGCTATCTGATAGACATTTGACATGTCTGTCTTCGAATAGTACTTGTTAATTAAGGCATGAGCAGACTTGAGTGCGTGCTTGATTGGTGGTGAAAGTGGTTGCCCATTGGTACCACTGAGCATGAAGTCAAGCCAGTCCATCATCGGAATTACATATGCAATTGTTGATACGGTGTCCTGGGAGAAGAACAGTGTCGTGTCCTTATATATCTATAATTTATCAGTCAAATTCTGCTTTATTTACTTAGAACAAAGACGTACCTTCAATACACAAAGTAGATCAGCTATGATCATCCACTCTTCATCATTGAGCTCATATTGACGAAGTTTCAAGGCCTTGTTACCTGTGATGTCATCAATGGCTGGGTGATACTTCATTGCTACTTGTAGCATGTTGTATGTCGAATTCCAACGGGTCTTAATGTCTCTCGGAATTAGGCATTTCGGAAGCTCATGAGTGCTGCAGGCCTTGGCCCATGCAGGGAGGGCACGCATAGTTGATCAAACCATGGCAAAGGATAGTCTACAAATCTATAAATGTGTAAGTCACCGGATATAAAAGAAATAGCTCATAAGAAAACTTACCTTATCAAGAGCTGCTTGGACAGCAGCTGCACTCTCAAGATCCTCATCCTCATCGTCTCCCTCATCTCCCTCATCATCATCTTTATCATCACCGGGATACCCCCCAAATGCTTCAAGTAGGGTGTTGCCCATATCCTCATCATCTGTGTCAAGATCAATATTGGCCCAAGCCAACGTGGAGTGATCATTGCCTGTGGACTGTAAGGTGTCTAGGCATTAGCACAGGTAACCCACGGGTATCCATGAGTTAACCCGTACTCTAACCTGTGAAAACCCATACCTGCAACCCACAGGTATAGCAAACACAGGTATGGATGGGTCACAGGTCTGATCAACGGGTCATATGTATCTTTCAAAGTATCTACATTTTTGAAGTATCTACAGTTTTGAAGTATCTACAACAAGATTAATGTAACAAACCCTGCTCCTCGTGCCCCATTGTCGCGCCAATTATTGTGCCTCGTCGCATTCGCTATGCCCCGTTGTTGCGCCCTGTCGTCGCGCTGTTTGTGCCCCCTTGCGCACCGTTTATTGCGCCCAGTTGTTGAGCCGTTTGTGCCCCGTTGTCATGCCGTTTGTTTGCATGTCGTCGCGCCGTATGTTGCGTATCGTTGTTGCGCTGTTCATGCCCCGTTTGTTTGTGTCGCCGCGCCGTTCATTCGCGTGTCGCCACACCGTTCGTTCGCGTGTTGCCGCGCCATTCATTCACATGTCGCCGCGCTGTTCGTTCGCATGTTGTTCATGTGTCGCCGTGCTGTTCATTTGCGTGTCGTTCGTGTGTCGCCGCACTGTTCATTCGCATGTCATTCGCGTGTTGCCGTGCCATTTGTTCGCATATTGTCAAGCCATATATGGCGCCCTGTTGTCGCACTATCAGTTGTGCGTCGTAGCGCCATTCATTGTGTTCCATTGTCGCACATGTCACGTCCAAGTAATGTTGAACCTATTAGAAGGTGATATAATTGTTCAAAAGCTGAGAGGCGGGCGAGTCGAGTAATGAACCGAGTACAAACATAGGTAAATAACGCATCGGCAATCAACGAAACAAGACGGCGGCTACACCCAAGGCCAGATGGTCTGTGCGCATGCCTGGGGGTATATAAACCCCCCCATACCGTCCTATTATTTTCGACCTGGGCTCACCCCAGGTTGTTCTTCATCATATATAGTTTGTATTAAATAGCTTTATAAAATAATATGATATCTTTTTTTTTTCCTTCTTTGATAGCGCGGGTATAGCTACGGGTTTACGGGTTACCGAAACGTGACCCGTACTCTAACCCGTAACTACCCGTACCCGCAACCTGTGTGGGTATGTGAAACCCTTGCATATGCCTAGAGGTGTTGCCATCATCCTCATTATTGTCAGCCACAAGTGTTGAAGTGAAAGGCTTGAGGAGTCTTTTCGCCGAAAGCTGTATGGTGTGATTAAAGCACTGAATGCAATTAACTTCATCAAATGAGTTCGGTAATGCATGGAGGCAATCAGTTTGTTTGTCATTGGACGTCACATTGTTGCCGGTGAATGAAAGGATCTGGGGAACTCATATTAACATACAATAATATTATCAGATGACCACCAACGATGTACCTTGTCCTTCAGCCCATGGTCAATTAACATTTTTTGGAACTCTCGAGTGAGGGTTTCCCCAGTATGTGACTGATTGAAACGCTACAATTTAGATGATAATAAATCACAAGAATCAGAGAACACACCTCAGGAACTTCAATAATATCCATCACAAAGGACAGAAGATGGCCTTTATGATGAAGATGAACCATCCATGTAACAAAAGCGAAATGATTTGTTGAGGACCATGCATCAGTAGCAAAGTGAAGGAGGCCAGAGTGTTCCTATGAATGCGATTAGCTTCAAATCATCGAGTATGATGAAGGATAAGTGTGAACCTTCAAAAGTTTGTCAACCCGAACCCTTGTTGTCTCAAATGCCAGGTTGATATCATGCGCGACAGTCACAGGACTTGAAATTGCAGTGCAAGGTCTCCCAGTTTTCATAAGTAGTTGGAACCTGCAATCCTTGACAACTTCCATGGGTTGATTACTTTCTGCACACCATCGAGCAATATGAGCTCTGCCAGCTATCAATCAGTCATCAAACTAAGTAGCATTGTTCATAACTCACCTTGTTTCATCAGTGGTATGCGCCCAGTGGGAATAGGTAACTGGATCTTGACCAACCCGAGCAAATGCCACAAATATAGATGTATCACAGCTGCTTGGTTGGGTTTTGTTGAAGGCAGCCTCGACAGCCTCGGAACCAAAGCACCGGATTGCATGTGCCTTGAGATTCAAAGTGGCAGCACAATCCTTTGAGTCCTGGTATCGTCAGACACCCTTTGCATTGGCCTTGCAACGTTGGGCAGCACACCTAAAGAAGTGATACTTTCGACCGTCCTTGTAACCGATCTCGACTTTCAAATTGAAAAACCCATAGATAGGCAAACGCCAAGTTGCCTGTAGACATTCTAAAGAATGTTTATCAGTAACCTGGCAAATATGGGTGCTAGATCACTTACTGAGTTCCTCCATGGCGGTTTCCTTGGGTGGATCGGCTGAGGATCCGTTATCACTCCCATCGATGTCAATAAATGTGTGCTCGCTATTCCCTGAAAAGAAGCATAAGTAAACTCGAGAAGTGATATAGTGGTGGCTATACCTGCATCATTAGAGTCCTGGGATAACACAAGAGCACTGGAACGGGCCTTCTTGGATGGACGCAACGCCACAGAATCACCCTTTGTGGTGATATGCTTGTGTGTGCCGATGGCCCCTTTGGCTGGCCTCACAGTATCCAAGGCAATGGATTGAAGAGATGGAGAAGAGTGGTTGAAAAGGGAATATTCGCTGGGCATGAGATACTGGAGCGGTTGTAGAAGTTCATCTGTTAGAAGGGACATTTTATAGTCAAGATATGGCACACTTACTAGCTGGCCAGGTAACAATGACATGGTGTTAAGCGCATCGATTAGTCGAATCGTCCTTGTGTCAATATCTTCTAGTTCGTACCAAATTAGCATTCCTGTACTAGCTATGAGTCAACTTAATATATGCACTGAATAGATGGCACTACTGCCGACATGATGTATCTGATACAACGAACCCTAAGAATAAAGGATGTTCCCCAGACAGATGGTCTAAGAGCACCCGCTGTAGCATTTGAGGCTAGGGTGATCAACACTTTGACACTTAGTTTCACGTTGTGTTGAATGGCTGTATGGTATCCCGTCACAGATCTAGGTGGCACAGCCAATGTGTTACGACCCTATTTTTCCTTTTTCTGCTTACCTATTCTTGCTTACGTCGTGTACTAGTAGTGGCTGATGCCCTTCCCGCATGACTCATACTCAGGTGACTCATACTCGTGACTCAGGCTCAGGTGACTCATTCCTAGGATCGGTACTTACAGTTGTGGCACACGTGACTCATACTGATACCTACAGTACACTTTGACTCAGTACTAGTAGGTCTATTTATAGGGGACTCTCTAGGTATATAAGGACGCCCAGTAGTTACTATGTACCTTAAGTCTGACTTGGCTTGTATCGCAATCTAGTCCCCTCACCTTCAAGTTCACTTGGAAGTCGATTCCTTTTAGTGTTGGGGAAGTTTGGTTTGTGCCTGAAACCACTTAGTGAAATGAAGGTAAAGATCTTATTCAATTGCTTAGCAAATTTAGGGTTATGGTCTCCTATATCTGGGGATAGTGTCCCTAAATTTGCTAAGCAATTGGATAAGTCCTTTACCTTCATTTCACTAAGTGGTTTCAGGCACAAACCAAACTTCCCCAACACTAATTCCTTTACTTCCTTGAGAACTCAGAACTTGACTGTGTCATTGAGAAGCCACTCCTACTTCAAGAACTTACTCATCTCCCTGAACATCTAATCTTCAGAAGGGAAACCATTCCCTTAGGAGGACGGTTATGAGTCTAGAGGAATCAAGGCAGCCTTGTTCGTAGTCGTGAGGGACTGAGTCCCCAGAACAAGATAGAACTTGAACCAGACGACTAACGAACTCGTCTGCAGAGTCGATAGCACTCAGAGCTCCAGAAACACCCCCCTTTCATCGCTCAAGTCGAGCCTTAACACTCTTGCAAGTGTTGCACAAGTCAGACTTCCTACCCCCACACCAGTTGGCTCACCAAAAGGGTGACACCAAAAAGAAAGGACATTGTGGAGCCATCATCATCACGAGCATTAGAAAAACGACCTTGTGAAGGAACTTTGGAAGCAGTCCAACCACAAGTAGTCGAACTAGACTTCATCGCAGAAAAAGGGAAAAGTACCCTAGTAACCAGAAGACAATGAGACGACCTCCCTACACACGTCAAACATAACCTACATATCCCCCTTGACGGAAACATCTCAGGAGCTGTCTGGGGAGATTACAAAGACAAAGAAGGCGAACCAGGATATTGGGCAAACGTCAAAACTAACGTAGGCATTTGGAAAAACGTAGCAGTAGAATTCATCTACTACAAAGGAAACTACCGCTGGTTCATCCTCGTACTATCCAAGGGCCGTTGGACAACTAACCTACAAAAGAGGTTCCCTATCGATAATCTTGTGGGACTTGGCTGGTGGAACAGATACGACCCAGAACACCCAACTTACGAAGGGGTTAAGAGACCTAAAGCAGAAGACCCCAAAGCACTTTCGGTATACGAACCTGAACCCAAGTACTCTTCCCCGGCACTTACTAGAGCCCCAACCCCACAACACGAAGAATTTTTGAGTGGAGCACTCCACCACATAGCCACCCTAGGAGGGACACAACCACTAACCAGTGAAGGAACTTCGGAACTAACAACTGCCCTTGAAAGACATGCATCGGAAGGAGGAGCTATCCCGACAGACATTCCCCCAGTTACTATCGTACTCCCGACTACTGCCCCTCAGCAAACAAGCCTCCCCACTGTAGCACAATCGCAACACGCCCCAATGGCCAGTATCCAAACCACGGTGGTAGGAGGAACCCAACAGACCCAGCAAACCACCCAGACAGGCAATGGTGGATCCCTCTACGGAGTGACACCCCCAGTCTTCAATGGAAAAAGGAGTGAAAGTGAAGCATTCCTCTGGAAGTTTGAAGGGTGGATGATGGTCAACGCTGACAAAGAAGTCTTTTCCAACTACTACCGACGATCGGCACTGTTCCTTACCCTTATCGCCGGAAAAGATGTTGACAACTGGGTTGACCAACAACGGACGGCACTTCGCATCCAACATGAGGCTAATGCTGTCCCCCAATCCAACCCAAGCCACTGGACTACCCTATTGAAAGCATTCAAGGACACTTTCACAAACATAGCTGCAGTGCTAGAGGCGACCCAATCCTATGACACCCTGGAAATGGATAAGGGAGATATCAACTCCTACATCGCCAGCTTTAATCACCTCAGGGCCGAAGCTGGGTTTGGGGAAAATGATAAAGGGACCCTCCTGAAGTTCCAAAAAGGACTAAACAAGGGACTCCACCGTGCTATTATCAGTAACCCCTCTAAAGAACTGGTGACCCTGGCGGACTGGCAGGAGGAAGCAAGGAACAAGCAACAGAAGCACTTGGAGGCTGAATACTTCATAGGAGGAACTACATGAGGGCCAAAGAAGCAAGCCCTCTATGTGAAACTACAAGGGGCCAAGAAGGGTATGAGAAACCCGAACGCCATGGACATCGATGCCATACAAATGGCCCCGAAGTCAGGAAATCAGGATCAGGGGAATAGACTTACCCCAGAGAAATTACAAGCACTCAAAGTTCTAGGAGGGTGCTTCGGGTGTGGAGAACTTGGACACCTACGTCGCAATTGCCCCACCAACCTGTCCAAACCACGAGCTCTGCCTGGAGTAACTGGCCAGCCTAGTGGCCGAGGCCAGAGAGCTCAAGGAAATAACCAAGGAACGACCATCCGGGTCGCGGAAGTAGAAGAGAAACCCAAGGAATTGACCAAAGAACAAGTCAAGGAAATTATGAACGGATGGAGCAAGGAAGACAGGATCGATTTCACGTTGGAAAATTATGATGCGTTGCCCGATTTGCCGGATTTTTAGCCAGGTCCAAACTGATTGCCGCAGTTAGGACCAAAGACCAGAGTAGAATGTTCATTGTATGAGAACGATGCGTGGAAATGCCATTTGATTTGTACCATTACTCTGGAAAGGCGACCGGCAAAGCTCTAATTGACAGTGGGGCAACCAACAACTTCATCGACTATCGGACTGTCCTGCGACATCGATTAGGAACAAGAAAACTGGACAAACCATGAACGGTCTATAATGTGGATAGGACCATAAATTGACATGGAACCATAGACCGATATTGCGACCTCTACAGCACAAAAGGGGATCGGACAAGGAGAGAGCACTTCTATGTAACCAACCTGGGAAGGAACGAGTTCATTCTAGGAATGGCCTGGCTAGAAAATTTCAACCCGAACATAGACTGGGAGGACAAGAAAGTACTGGGACACCCAACTTACTTTGAAACCACCCTCCGAGCAAAACAAAGGGAGGAGAGAGCCCAATTCCTGAACAGAATGATCCTAGACTTACAAGTTGAAGGGTTGCTAGAGGAAGGAGACACCCTCCAACTGGTAACTCATGCCCCAGTCGAAGAGATGGACATAGCCAAGACCACACTAGCGACAGAAATGGCCATCAAAGCAAGGAAAACCCAGGAGGAGGTGGGCCCCCTTGATGAAGAATCCACAAAGCAGAATATACCCCCCCAATACCGAGGCTTCTGGAAGGTATTCTCGGAGGAGGAAGCCCAACGATTTCCACCTTCTAGGAGCTGTGACCACCGAATCATCTTGAAACCTGGAGCACCCGACACGATAAACCGGAAAGTCTACCCACTGAACCTACGAGAAAAGGAAGTGGAAGACAAATATGTAGACGAAAACCTGGCAAAGGGGTTCATCCAACCAGGGAAGGGTCCCTACGGATGCTCCACGTTCTATGTTGCAAAGAAGAATGGAGACCTTCGACCGGTGGTGGACTACAAGCCACTAAATGCCTGGACCATGCGAGATGTCACCCCAATGCCCCTGATAACAGACATCCACGACGACCTAAAAGACAAGGTGCTCTTCAGCAAATTTGATATCCGATGGGGATATAACAACATCAGGATCGCGGAAGAGGACATATGGAAAACTGGGTTCAAGACGACCAGAGGACTCTTCGAGTCCCTAGTTATGAACTTCGGAATGACCAATGCACCCCCGACATTCTGTAGGTTTGGACTGGAACTCTTTAAACCCCTCGAACAATGGTACCCAGGGGAATTCCGTTACTACATGGACAATGCCGCAGTCATAACCCGAGAAGGAGACCTAGGACGACATAGGGAGATAGCCAGGGCATTCTTAAAGATCTGCGAAGACAATGACCTACACCTACGACCCGAGAAGTGTGTCTTCGAAAAGGCCGAAATGGACTTCTTGGGGATACGGGTGCGAAACGGAGAACTGTCAATCGACCTAGCAAAAATTGCTGGAATCGCCGATTACACTGAGGAACTCTCAATGGTATCTGAAGTTAGGAGTTTCCTAGGAGTAGTAGGCTACCAAAGGCCATTCATTCGAGGATTTGCGCAGCTGGCCAAGCCATTGACGGAACTTACAAAGAAGGACACAAAGTTCGAATGGACAGACAAATGCAGACAAGCAGTCCAAGCCCTGAAACGAGCAGTAACATCAGAACCAGTTCTAACACCACCTGACCAATCAAGGCAATTTGAATTGGAAACCGATGCTTCACTCTTCGCAACAGGAGCAATATTGTATCAAAGAGAACCACACCCAGATGACACTAGGGACGACGAAGGGAACCCGGTACAAAAAGGAAAACGACGAGTGGTGGGATACTATTCAAGTACCTTTAGCTCAGCAGAGAGAAACTACCCAATATACGATAGGGAGTATCTGGGAATGCTAAGGGGCTTACGCCACTGGTCCTACTTACTCAAGAACACAAAGGCACCCGTCATACTAATAACGGACCATGCAAACCTCTAGTATTACCGGGATCCCAAGAGACTACCACCAAGGGTACACAACTGGAATGCAGAGCTACAAGAGTATAACTGTAAAATTGTCTACAAACCAGGGCTGACAAATCATGCAGACGCCCTATCATGCAGACCAGATTATGATGTACCAGTGGAAAACCCAGAAGTAATCTGTCTCCCAAAATCACTATTCTCTGCAGACATGGAGGAAAGAAGAGCACTAGTAGCCTCTATGGACCTTGGCTGGTCCAGAGTCACTGCTGAAGAAATTCAGCAAGGCCGGGGCCTTGGAACAAACCAGGAGGAATTAGACAAAAGAGTACAAGAAGAACAACAATTGTCCATACATACCGAACAACTGATAAGATGGCAAAGAGCACATGGACTCACTGTAGCAGACGAACTCTACTGGTTGGGACCTGCACTCGTTGTCGTGGGAAACAACGATCTAAGGAGGGGGGTGATCAACCATTTTCACAATTCTTTCACTGCTGGACACCCAGGAATTACCAAAACCACAGAACTAGTCGCAAAATACTACTGGTGGCCAAACATACGCAACACGATAACTGACTATGTGAAAGGATGTGGTATATGCCAGATGAACAAAATCAACACACACCCAACAAAACCCCCACCTTTCCTGATCACAGTAGAGCCAAATGCCCTACCTTTCCAAACAGTAGCAATGGACTTCATCGTAAAACTCCCAGAGTCCCAAGGCTTCGACTCGATACTTACTGTAATGGACCACGACTGCTCAAAAGCGGCTATCTTCCTGCCATGCAAGGAAACAATTGACGCAGAGGGAGTAGCACAGCTATATGCCACCCACATAGTACCCCATTACAGCATCCCACGCAAAATTATTTCAGACCGGGATACACGCTTCACAGCCAGCCTGACCAAGGAACTATGCCGAATCCTGGGGATATCACAAAACATCAGCACAGCCTACCACCCCCAAACTGATGGACAAAGTGAACGAACAAACCAATCTTTGGAACAATACCTTCGACTCTTCTGTCATAAAGACCAGAATGACTGGGCTAGATGGTTACCCCTAGCACAGTACACTCGAAACTCATGGCCATCCAGCACAACCAAGAAAACCCCTTACGAACTCATCTTGGGATATACCCCAACAGTACACCAATCAAATAGGAAAGCACAGCTACCAGGGTTGGAAGAGAGAGTAAGCAAGATTATGGAACTCCGGAAGACCGCCCAAGAGGCATTACGTAAAGCGCAGGAGCAAATGCTAAAAGAAACAAAGTTCACGCCTTATAAACCAGGAGACAAGGTCTGGTTGGAGGGCACAAACTTAAACTTACCATACCAGTCAAAGAAACTCTCACCAAGGCGATACGGACCTTTCAAGGTAGTCGCCCCAATATCAAAAACGTCATATAGGCTTGCACTGCCTATCGGATGGAAGATACACCTGGTGTTTCACGCCTCCCTAATAACGCCATATAAGGAGACGGAGACTCATGGGCCAAACTTTCTAGAACTGCCACTGGATATCGTAGAAGGCGAACCGGAATGGGAAGTAGAATGGATCATCGGACAAAGGACTTATAGACGGAAGGGGCAATACTTGGTCTGATGGAAAGGCTACTCTCTGGCACATGACTCATGGGTGGATGACTCGGACTTACATGCTCCAGACTTAGTCAAAAGATTCTTGTCAGCATCAGCGCCCATGACTGCGGATGACTTGAACCCTAGGACAAGGGCCAGAACTAGACGCCAGGGATTACATATAAGGAGCCTTCAGATGGAGGAAGGGATACCATCACCTCAACTCCCCATTTCCGTCTTACCATCCTGGAGTGCCCCAACTGTACACCAAAGAAGTCCTGCTCCCACCACTTCCTCAGCTCTCTCTTGTGCGGTTGGCCCTACTCCACCCACAAATTCCACAAGTTCATTCCCCGGGCTCGCTCTCACCCCACTTTTGAACACTCCCTCACCCACGCCTACTTTTGTAAAGAGTGGTACTGCATCTACCACAACTAGTCACATGAATGTCATCGAGATCTCCCCCGTCCCGACAATCGCCCCACTCCCGGAATCGTCCAGGAGCCCACCACCAGTTGCCGCATCCACACCAGCACCCTCGAGGAACTCTTCGGTGGGAAGAGGAGGGAGTTCGATGCCTGGACCGTCAGGAAGCCCTGTCATTGCTGTGCGACCTATTGGAGGGGATCCAATGGGAGGTCATGGTAGCCCTCCTCATCTCTCGGTCTCGTCTGAACGAACCCCTCAACATGTCAGACACCCCCACAACTGTGGAGAGGCAGACCTCGCCCGTAACTGGAGGTGGTGCCGAGCGGCCCTCAAATACAAGGGCCGGTGGGGAGCATTCCCAGCGGGACTCATGACGCCCAGCATTGGGGTGTTCATCACACTCTATGGCAGCCGACTCGCTCCCCCCTCCATATGTTCTGACGTCGAATCCTATGAGGGGTACGCGTCCATCGCCCAGGCCTTCGAGGGAGATGGGCCGAGGACGCGCTACATCACGGACTTCCTCGAACCCCTTCCCACCACAGAACTCCAACCTGTCCTCGAGGACGACAGCGAGGAGGAGGAGAAGGAGGAACCACTCGCCTCCACCACCAGAATTGAGGATGCCCCCGAACCACCGCGACGACTCACCCTCCTCGAACGTCTCAGAGACGTCGCACCTGAGTTCTTGGGCGACATTGGTACCCCCGGAGTGGCGGCAGGAGAGTCCTCGGAGAGCGAGGAGACACCCCCTCCCGATATGAGCATGGAGACTTGGGGGTGGGAGCAGTACGACCCTACTAACCTCGGCCACTACCCCGTACTCTACCAATCACCCGATGACCCCCTCGAACAGAAAACATGTCGGTGGATCCGGATAGCGGCCCGAGGAGGAGAGACATGGATGGAAGGGACGGAGGGGCCAGGGCAACCTCTCCACCGCCTCAAACTCACAGCCAGGCCATACCCCAACCCAAACTTCAACAACCCTAACGACTTTTGTGACGACGTCCTTGCCATATTTGGGAGTGGGTACCCTGCCCGACCAATGGTGGACCGCGCTGTCAACCAGCTCAACGACCCGGGACTCCTTGCTGACGTACAGAGGTTTTGACGGTACAAAGGCGAGGTGGAAGAGCGCACGGTGTGTATGGCAGAGCTCCGCATGCAAGCAGAAGTGGCACACCACCACACTCTGGAGTGTGGCCAATGGCTTGCCAACGCCAGAGGACCAACCCGGGTGGCGACTCAAATCATCCACTACGCCCCCGAAGCCAAACACCTCGCCGCCGGAGACCCTCGATCCCCGCGTGCTCACCCTGTATGACCCCGCCATGGGGAGAATCGCATTCCCCCAATCGTTGCTACCCAAGGCCCTCCGGATGGGCAATTTACCTCGGCCCTCGGTCCTCCCGACGCATACATGGGACTCAGAGAGCGGCTCAAGTACTGTGACATCTGTGAGGTCTGTGAAGACCATACCATGGTCTGCCTAAAAACGAACAAGTGCGTATGGTGCTGGGTAGTAGGGCACCTCTCCTTTGATTGCCCGGACCCCCATGAAAGGTGCGATGCCTCCTATGGTTGCTGAGTCCCCTCGGGCCACCCGAGCTTCGGAGGTGCTTGTCCCCGGGCCGCAAGAGGGAGACTGATGGACTGGACTGGAACGGCTGACGATTTGTACGAGTTTGACTAGGGTCATGTGGGAATGACCTTCTAGGAGGGGCGTGATGTTACGACCCTATTTTTCCTTTTTCTGCTTACCTATTCTTGCTTACATCGTGTACTAGTAGTGGCTGATGCCCTTCCCGCATGACTCATACTCAGGTGACTCATACTCGTGACTCAGGCTCAGGTGACTCATTCCTAGGATCGGTACTTACAGTTGTGGCACACATGACTCATACTGATACCTACAGTACGCTTTGACTCAGTACTAGTAGGTCTATTTATAGGGGACTCTCTAGGTATATAAGGACGCCCAGTAGTTACTATGTACCTTAAGTCTGACTTGGCTTGTATTGCAATCTAGTCCCCTCACCTTCAAGTTACTTGGAAGTCGATTCCTTTACTTCCTTGAGAACTCAGAACTTGACTGCGTCATTGAGAAGCCACTCCTACTTCAAGAACTTACTCATCTCCCTGAACATCTAATCTTCAGAAGGGAAACCATTCCCTTAGGAGGATGGTTACGAGTCTAGAGGAATCAAGGCAGCCTCGTTCGTAGTCGTGAGGGACCGAGTCCTCAGAACAAGATAGAACTTGAACCAGACGACTAACGAACTCGTCTGCAGAGTCGATAGCACTCAGAGCTCCAGAAACACCCCCCTTTCATCGCTCAAGTCGAGCCTTAACACTCTTGCGAGTGTTGCACAATGGCATTACACTTAAGGCTAGCAGGTTCGAAGATGACAGACCGGTGCTAAGCTGAGCACGAAAGCAGAGAGTGGGGAAGGCGAGATGCCAAGAATGCAGCCAGAAGCGAGTCATATAGAGGGCATGGGGTGAGTCAGAAGGGCTGGGTGTGCGCACAGAGGCAAAGCAGAGACCAAGATAGTGGATGGCAGGATCGACACAATGGAGTTCACACAGAAATTGGAAGAACTAAAGGAACGACAGTAGATTCCATTGGGTACTTACCTCTCCAACGAGTGAGAGGGTCTGGTTAATTACACACAGTAGTACCTACTCTAACTTTCATAGTGACAGAGGGGGTTAGTGAAAAGACTTTGTAAAAAGGACTTGAAAATGTTGTGAAGAAGGAAATGTCCATTGTGGTCACAATGGGAAAGGGTGGGAGGTGATGAAACTGAAAGAATGGTGGCAGCGGCTTGTCGGGTATGTGGCAGTGGTGGTGATGTCGGCCAGTGCACCAGACATGAGGTGAAAAGAGTGGGACAGACGGAAAAGGTGAACACGGCGAATGCGGCTAAGGGGAACTAAACAAAATGGGTGTGATACATTTTGTTAGTGCGATGGGCGAGAGGCTAAGGCCACACTCACTGGGACTATCAAGTGTCAGCGGCTGCTCTTAAGCGATGCCGGTTGAATTGAAGTGTTGTGGATTTGAGAAGTGGGTATAGGATCGATGTGGATGCAATGCGATGGGGACAAGAAAAAGAGTGCTAGCATGCCCAGGATGAGACAAAGGAGCGGCAATGGTCATGGTTGGGGAGAAAGAGGGGGAGAAAGGGAGGAATGACAATGCCTTTGTTTTTGATGGGCATTGAATGGGCCAGGTGCAATGCATGGGGACGGCATGTGAGCTGAGCTAGCCTCACTGGGAATGCGAACAACCACCAGTCTTGTTGACTTTGACCAAATCCACATGTTTATTGATCAGGCTTGGTATTTCCCATAACCCGCAGTTACCTGGATGGCAGGTATGGAACTACGTGGTATCTGATCAACTGACACCGTACCTGAACCCTTGTAACCCATGGTCAAATTACCACGGGTTAACCCATACCCATGGCAATCCTTACAGACAATAGCAACCACCCCCGTCCTCAAAACAATAATTGGAAGGGAAACAACCAACAATAACCCCCCCAGAGGAGTTGGCAGGCCCCGAGAGCTCAGGGAACCTTCAACATGTCTAATGCCCCCAACTGGATGAACGACAGACTGGTCCCTATGGACCTCAGTAGGGGACACACTCCAAACAACTCAGGATGGCGACGCCCCCAGAACCAAGGGCCAAGGCAATGGGGTCCCCCATGCCAAGGGCCCAGGGCCAGCGTCGTGCAAACCCCCACCATGAATAACTTGTGCTTTAATTGTGGCAAAGTAGGCCACTTCACCAGGAACTGCCCACAAAGACGCCCTCAATGTACCCAAGCAAACCTAGTTGAATTCGACGGGTTCTAGGACAACCCCGAACAACAGCAATATCAACAAGAGGATGCATCCACTTGGGTGGCCCATATTTGCACTGAATTAGAGTCCCTATCCCAGGAGGAAAGGAATGAAATGGCCCAACAAATGGGTGTAGCTGAGGATTTTTCCAGCATCTGATTAGGTCGGCACTGATCAGATGAAGTACAAGTTATACAGAATTGGACCCCATGTACATATCCGCTCGAAAATCAATGACAGTTCACGCATTCGTCCATTCTGTATCAAAAAGAGCTGAAGTGGTTGCCCTAGTAGATTCTGGCACCACAGAAAATTTCATGAATCTGGAATATGCCAAATGGCTACAGCTGCCCATCAAACAATTAGAAAACCCAAGACCCCTGTTCAACATCGATGGAACAGAAAACACAAATGGAGCTCTCACCCATTACACCAACCTCTCTATCCAAATGGGAGCTCAAAAGGTCAACATGAGGTTTTTCCTCACCCAACTGGGTGAACATAAAGCCACTTCGGATACCCCTGGTTCGCCACATTCCAGCCCAAGATCGACTGGAAGAGAGAGTGAATAGACTACACCCAACTCCTTATCGTAGCCCGAGCAATCAACCACGTGAAAGCCCGATTCGTCCCTCGGACTTGCAATGTCCCAAGGCCAGTACACCATGACCAATATTACATTGGCCGGATAACATTTAACACTACGGCTACAAATCCAAATCTCTCCAAAGTTCCAGAAGAATACCACAGGCATGGAAAGGTATTCAGCGAAGAGGCCTCACAACAACTACCTGTGCACACCATATGGGACCATGCCATCGAGCTACTCCCAGGAGCTCCAAATATGCTCCCAGGACGCCTCCTCCCCCTAACACAAGAAGAGCTCAAAGAAGCTGATAAGTTCTTCCAGGAGCACCTGGAAAGAGGAACCATACGCCCCTCCGATTCCCCATACTGCACCAACTTCTTCATAAAGAAGAAAGACGGAAAGCTACAACCTGTACAAGACTACTGACCAGTAAACAAATGGACCATCAAAGATTGCACTGTATTGCCCCTCATATCCCAAACCATCAATCACCTTAGCAGGTGTACACTCTTCACCAAGTTCAACATCAGATGGGGGTACAATAACATCAGGATCAAAGAAGGCGATGAATGGAAAGTGGCCTTCCTCACCCCCCAAGGACTATTCAAACCCACTGTTATGTTTTTTGGTCTCACTAACTCCCCAGCAACCTTCCAACAGATGATGAATGTCATCTTCAGACCAGAAATAGTGCAACAATGGCTCTCAGTATACATGGACGACATCCTCATCCACACCAAACGACGAGACAACGAAACAGAAGAAGAACACATCAAACAACACTGTGACTACGTACACCACATCTTGGCCAAGCTTGAGGAGAACAACTTATACCTCAAACCTGAAAAATGCTTATTTGAGCAAAAAGAAGTTGATTATCTAGGGGTAGTCATAGGAGGAAAAACCGTAAAAATGGATCCAAAGAAACTACAAGGTGTCGCAGACTACCCAGCACCAACCACACCTACGGAAGTTTGCAAATTCCTTGGATTCACAGGTTACTATCGATACTTTATACCCAACTACTCAAAAATTGCACGACCCCTCCTCGATCTAATGAAAAAGGCCACGACATGGATTTGGGACAATCCACAAATAATGGCATTCGAAGAGCTAAAAACAAGGATGTGCATGAACCCGGTACTAGCACAACCCAACTTTGAAAAACAATTTGTCCTCCAATGCAATGCATCAGCATATGGCGTGGGAGCCATACTCTCGCAGAGGGGTGACGATGACACACCTGCACTCCAAAAATGACAAAAACCCATCCTGCACCCTATCGCATACTACTCGGCCACATTCACACCCACAGAAAGAAATTATGATATCTACGAACGAGAACTCCTAGCAGTTATGAAAGCCCTAGCACATTGGAGACCATACCTTGGATGGACCCAGGAACCCTTCATCATTCACACTGACCATGCGAACCTGCAATACTGGAAATCTCCCCATAACCTAAACCGATGAACGGCCAGATGGCATGCTGACCTACAAGAATATGACTACATCATCGAACACATCCCCGGAAAAGATAATGAAGCAGCCGATGCCTTATCCCGACCACCAGGCACCAATCAGGGTACCAACGACAACCAAAACATTGTTATCATTCCCCCTAAACGCTGCAGGAATGCATCTGCCCCATCAACCACCACCATCCCCATCCCAGAAGACAATGAGTCGCTCAAACAACTATTGATGATCCTATACCACGATCACCCAACCACTGGTCACCCAGGACATGACGAAACACTACGATGCATGCAAGAGAAATACCACTGGACTGGGATAAAAGACTGGATCGCCGAGTACATCAAAGGGTGTGCCACATGCCAACAGAACAAAATCCAAACCCACAAAACCAAGACACCACTATACCACATTGGGACAAAAGAAGGAACGCGCCCATTCCAACATGTAGCCATGGATCTAATCATGGGACTGCCACCGCATCAAGGAAAAGATGCCATCCTCACTATTGTCGACCACGGATGCTCCAGAGCAGCCGTCTTCCTTCCATGCTCCACGACGATTATGGGACCAGGAATTGCACAGCTATACATGGACAACATATTCAGATGGTTCAGGATCCCCAGCAAAATCATCAGCGACAGAGACCCCCACTTCACCTCCCACTTTAGCTGCGTGCTAGCCAAAGCCCTTGGAACTAACCAGAATGTGTCCACAGCATTTCACCCTCAAACTGATGGCCTATCAGAATGGAAGAACCAATGGGTTGAACAATACCTCCACCTCATGACGTCATCACACCTGGAACACTGGACCAAATGGCTATCCCTTGCATCGGCCATACACAACAACCAGAAGAATGCGACCACCAAGCTATTACCCAATCAAATCCTCTTTGGACATAAGGTCACCCTTCTTCCCCCAGCAACGCCACCATCAAATAATGACACTGTCAAAAAACACATGACTCACCTCAAGGCCTACCAGGAACAAGCAATAGCAACCCTCAAACATGTTGCAGAAGGATCATCAGACCTACCAGCACAATACAATACTGGAGATCACGTATGGCTTGACAGCAAGAATCTCAAGTTTCCCCATCAGAAAACAAAGCTACTCCCTAAATGGTACAGACCCTTCAAAATCACCACTCAAATATCCCCAGTGGCATATCAGCTCCACATACCTCCGACATGGACCATCCACAACGTATTCCACACCTCTCTCCTATCCCCATATCACGGAACAAATGCCCACGGCCCAAACTTCTCCTGCCCACCACCTGACCTTATCGACGGAGAAGCAGAATATGAAGTGGAGCAGATAAGGAGCCACAGATGTCACAGATGTTCCAGAACCCTCCAATATCTCATCAAATGGGCTGGATACCCTGAAAGTGACAACACATGGGAACCTGCCACCTCCATTCACACTCTGACTCTTGTAAAACAATATCATTGCAAACACCCGCTAGAATCTATAAAAGCCATCTCTAACGACCAACGAAATTCCAACAACTCACCCTGGCTCCCATCACTCCTCGTCCCCCTTCCCCAGACCATAAATTCACATTCAACCCAAAGAAATACTTCCAGTTCCAACCCCAGCAAAACATCCATATCTTTGCCTTTCACTTCCTCAACAAAGTTCCCCCATCTTACTCCTGCGAGCATTTGTGTTTCTGCCGTATCTCCCTCTGTCCCTACCACTGCTAAAAACTGGAGCCCAACCCCAAACCCCTCAATAACCACCAAGGGTCCTTCTGACTGTATTTTACTGTCTTTCCCATCAACGCCCCTGCCTACAAAGTCCACCTCCCATTCGACCACTGCTTCCTACTTGATCGCGACTGCCCCTACGAAACCTGCTCCTACCACGACCACTCCTAAAAACTGGACCCCAATCCTGACGACACTCTCGCCCTCCTTACCATCATCTTCACCATCCTACCCACAATCATGTCAGACCGCAACGAATCCCCCATGCGCAATGAGTCTCCCATGTCAGACTCACTGCTCCCAATCCCTCCTCCATCCCTCGCTCCACTATCCATCCATCCTCTCTGTAACCCTCACGAAGGACCACAACTTGACCCTGACACCATTGCCATAGGACACCTCTCCCCTTCCACCACACATAATGCCCTGGCTGCAGGGTTCGACTTCCCCATCCCTGTACTCCGTGCCATGTGCACTGCCCTGGCTAACACTGTCGATGCATGGCAACTCACCTATGACGCCCATACCCGAATGCTCACCAAGAGGGCCGAGGCCACCAAGGCCAAGCTGGCCGACCATCACCAAGAGTACCATGTCGCCCCGGATGGGTATGAGACCACCAAAGGCAACTCCGCTTGCGATTCAATCAGGATCCCTGCTGGCAATGGGGTCTTCTGGAAGGCAAGATGGGTCAAAATGCTGAGAGATGGGAGAGTCGCCACATACTTCCAGGGGCAGAACACCGACGAGGACCCTTATGTTTGCAACATCACAGCCCCCTACAACTGTGATAAAGACAACCCCACGGAACCCATTGCACCATGGTTCCACTGAATGCTCATCGGCTCCCCCACAAACTTCGCAGCCCTCCACACCAAAACTGATGCCCTCTTCAACTTGGGCTACACCGCCGAAATTGTCCACTACCAGTCGATCAACCTCGACATTGCCACCCTGCAAGACAAGATTGAGTTACTGCAGCTGGACTTGGAAAGTATGCGCAAGGCCCGCAATGTTTGTGAGGGCTGCATCATCAGCTCATGCCTGCAGCAACAGGTTGGTCACATGGAGGGTCGCTTCTCCCCATATCCCACCATGCATACCTCGGGGTGGAAGGAACGAGTCTGGGTCAAGGCAGCAGCACATCGTGCCTTGCAGGGGCTCGACAACTAGTGGGAGGGTAATGTTACCAGCCTCTGGGAATGGGTCTACCATTGTACTGGTGTAAGTTCAGGAACCGGCCTCATGTTTGCCTCGTGTTTGCCTTGTGTCTGAGTCGTGTACTTGTATTCCTTATGGCTGTACGCCTCATGGAGGCCTTGTGTTTCTTGCTTAGTAAGATGTCCTGAAGTAGTATATAAGCTACACCTTGCTGTCCCTAAGATGGCAAGTTGAGTCTCCTGTCTATCAGGTCAAACAATATACTTCTCTTCATCATCTATACTGTGGGTGGCTATAGGATTCATTCCTATTTAGCGGGAACCCTTACCAGGCAAAGTCTTAGATGACACTTCAGAGTCATCTCTCTTATCCTTATCATCGACTTAGTGCGACTTGAGCACTACTTGGCAGTCAGACTATCCCTTCGTGCTTAGTCTATTGTCGACTGCACTACGTGGCGGTGACAGCAAGACCTCCTCTTTGTTGCGCATAGGTGTGTGCACCCAAAAGTCTACAAGCTTGTGGAGCGCCTTCTTGGTGTAGCGTGTGGAAGCCGACATGTCTGGATAGATTTTCTCGATGGCCACACGGTAGGCTGTCCAATCATTAGTTGCAAAACCATCCAGAGTCTGCCAAAATTCCCAGATGCGAGACGGAACATACTGTGACAAGGTGTAAACCTTTTGCTCATCTGTTAGCCCATGAGCTGAAGCCAACATGTCATACTCCAGCAGACAATCTGTTAAGGATTCATTTTCCTTCTCGGAAAAAGATGGAGCCCCATTTACGCGTGGGGTGGGCATGGCAGCCGGGCCTGTAAGCATGTTGGCCATGGGGAGTGGAACTTGTGGAGGAGTGGTGGCGGCAGGTGGTGGATTGGGAGCAGGTGCAGCAGGTGGAGGGTTGTTGGCAAGAACAGGAGGAGGTGGGGCAACGATTGGAGCGGGTGGGAGAGGATTGTTGACAGAAGCAGGAAGAAGCGGGGTAACAATAGGAACGGGTGGCAGGGGCAGGGCAACTGGGAGAGGTGCTGGTGCTGGAGTGGCAGGCTGCTGGCTGGCGAGCTGCAGCAGGGAAGGAGGCTGGAGCAATGATGAAGAAGGATTAGGGACTGGACCGGGGGAAGAGGACAGGGAGGATGTGACTGAAGAGACAGAGCTGGGAGGGGGCGAGACAGAGGACTGCTGAGGTGAAGGAGACAAGGCGTGGGCAA
Organism: Russula virescens; assembly: GCA_003316435.1. Classification (NCBI taxonomy): domain Eukaryota; kingdom Fungi; phylum Basidiomycota; class Agaricomycetes; order Russulales; family Russulaceae; genus Russula; species Russula virescens. Next base: position 14,254 of record QFEY01000817.1, on the reverse strand, counting down.
AAGACGGAGAGGGTGCCTGATCATCAAGGGACGAAATGAGGTGAGAGACCGAGTTGCCAGGTGAAGGAGGCTCAGGAGCTGAAGTGTCGGACTCGTCAAGGGTATCAAGGCTGTCAGGGCGGTCAAGAATGGGCAAAGCAGAACAGGTGCGATGCAAGGCTGAGATGAATGCAGGGAAAGAGATTAACTTGTTGGGTGACTGAAGGGCTGCTTGCAAGATGCTGCCAGTATCGAAGCTGTCGGTAGGTGACACTGGAGATGGAGAAGCATCGAAAGACCTGGGGATAGGATGCAAGCAGGGCGCAGGGAACACAAGCAGAGGGTGAGGGGATGGAGTTGCCAAGCTAGAGGGTAGGGGTGCTGAGAAACTGGTGCTGGCAGGGTGCTTGGCAAATTTACTGGTGACTGGGTCGCGATAGGGCTTGCTCATAGAAAGGGTTGCCAAAGGCAACCAGAATCAAGAGGTGAAGAGATTGAAGATCGAGGAGACTCTTGATTCCCTCACCAAGGGGCAGCCAGGTGAAGCGAGATGATTAGTCCCACACATGAGTTTGATGAGATAGAGGGAATTGTGTCACCGATCTATGAAGGAGTAAGAGACTAAACCAAGATAGGTAAGCCTCGATAGGGAAGAGATAGGAATGGAAAGCGAAGCCCTTGAGCGACAGGCGGCGCTCGTGACTTGAGGTGAGATGAGATAACTTGGGAGTGAGAGTAGCTTTGCGTTGTTGATGCTGACCGGTGCAATGGCTCTTGCACAGCAGGACAAGTTGAAGAGAAGGGAAAGAGAGGCAAGGCACACAGAAGGAGGAAGAGAGAGAGAGACCGAATGTGAGGGGTCAACTGGATTCCACAGAACACAAAACCAAGCTTATATACATGAGAAACTGGTGTAATCTAAGTGGCCATCCAAGAACTACGAATCTAAGAGTAATACTACAAACACAACAGTCAGAGAAACACAGGAATGAGAGGGCATGAAAGGAACTCAGTCAAAGGGAAACGAGGAAGGGAGGCATGCCAGACACAAGTGAAACACGAAGCAGGACAGGAACACTGAGATTAGTGGAAGATCGAACCTAATTGAGTATAGTACAAGTACCAAAGAGTCGAACAAAAGGGAAACAAAGACATTGGAAGGACAAGCAAGTGAATGCAGAGCATGGAGGTGAGCTGGGATCTTCAATGATGCCTTGTGGACTGCCACACAATGTCGAGGGATAATAAGTGACCTCACATGGGTGTGATCGAACGGCATTGGAAGGTGGGAGTGGGCAATGCAGGCCACTGGTGTGAGGCATTTGATGTGCGAGCATGGCAGAATGTTGGGAGACAAAGGGAACCAAGACAAGAAATGGCAGGGACATGCAACTAGAGACGGAACGAGAGAGCAACAAGGCGATGTTGATGCTTGCAGGGATCTTATCCAGAGTCACTGATACCCCCGTATGTGAGTGCCTTCCATATGCAACGGTAAGGCATACCTTACACCATTATCTGTGGGTTGTCCCATGTCCAAGTTGTCATTTTCTTTGTTAGATCTAGTAGTGGTCGTGCAATTTTTGAATAGTTGGGAATGAAGTATCAGTAGTAGCCTGTGAATCCTAGGAATTTATGAACTTCTGTAGGTGTTGTAGGTGCTGGGTAGTCCACAACACCTTGTAGTTTCTTTGGATCCATCTTTACCATCTTGCCTCCTACTACGACTCCTAGATAATCAACCTCTTTTTGTTTGAATGAGCACTTTTCTGGTTTGAGGTATAGGTCATTTTCTTTGAGTTTCATCAAAATGTGGTGTACATAGTCACGGTGCCATTTGACGTGTTCTTCTTCCATTTTGTTATCTTTTCATTTGGTGTGAATGAGGATATCATCCATGTATACCAAGAGCCATTGTTGTGTGATTTCTGGTCTGAAGATAATGTTCATCATCCTTTGGAAAGTCACTGGAGAGTTAGTGAGGCCGAAGAACATAACAGTTGGTTTGAATAGTCCTTGGGGTGTGAGGAAGGCTGCCTTCCATTTGTCTCCTGCTTTGATTCGGATATTGTTGTATCCCCATTGGATGTTGAATTTGGTGAACAGAGTGCATCTGCTGAGATGATCAATAGTCTGGGATATAAGGGGTGACACTGTGTGGTCTTTGACAGTCCATTTGTTCACTGGTCGGTAATCTTGAACAGGGCATAGTTTTCCATCCTTTTTCTTTACAAAGAAGAAGTTTGTGCAGTATGGGGAGTCTGAGGGGCGAATAGTTCCTCTTTCCAGATGTTCCTGGAAGAATTTGTCTGCTTCTTTTAGTTCTTCTTGCATTAGTGGGAGGAGGCGTCCTGGTAGGGTGTGTGGGGCTCCTGGTAGCAGCTCGATGGCATGATCCCATATTGTGTGTGTGGGTAACCGCTGGGAAGCTTCTTCGCTGAATACCTTTCCATGCATATGGTATTCTTCGGGGACTTTTGAAAGGTTGGGGTTCAATGCAGTGGTGTTGAACGTTATCTGGCCAATGTAATATTGGTTGTGGTGGATGGGTCTTGGGACATTACATGTACAGGAAATGAATCGGGCTTTCATGTAGTTAATTGCCCTGGCTACGATGGGGAGTTGGGTATAGTCAATCCACCCTCTCTTCCAGTCGATCTTTGGCTGGAAGGCTGCGAACCATGGGTACCCAAAGATAGCTTTGTGTTCTCCTAGCTGCATGAGGAAGAATCGCATATTGACCTTTTGGGTTCCCATTTGGATGGATAGGTCAGTATAGTGGGTTAAAGCCCCATTGGTATTCTCCGTTCCATCGATGTTAAACAACAGTCTGGGGTTCTCAAGTTGTTTGATAGGCAATTGTAACCATTTGGTGTATTCCAGATTCATGAAGTTTTCTGTGGCACCAGAATCTACTAGGGCTACCACCTTGGCTCTTTTTGATACGGAATGGATGAATGCTCGAACAGTCATTGATTTCTGGGCTGATATATACACAGGGTTCGATTCCGTATTGTTGCTACTTTGTCTGATCAGTGCCAATCTAATCAGACATTCTGAAAATCCTCAGCTACTCCCATCTGTTGGGCCATTTCTTGTTTCTCTTCTTGAGAGAGCAATTCCAATTCAGTGCGAATGCATGCAACTCGGGTAGTAGGTTCTTCTTGGTATTGTTGTTGTTCCAGGTTGTCTTGGAATCCATCAAATTCTACCAAGTTTGCCTGGGTGCGCTGGGGGCATCTCTGAGGACAATTTCTGGCGAAGTGTCCCACTTTGCTGCAGTTAAAGCAGGCATTATTGGTGGCTGGGGTTTGTGCGACGTTGGCCTGTAGTCCTTGTCGTGGTGGACCCCTCCATTGTCCTTAATTTTACTGACAGTGCCATCCAGAGTTATTCAGGGCACATCCTTAGCTGAGATCCATTGGAACCAGTTGATCATTCATCCATCTAGGTGTGTTTGAGGTGTTAAATGCTCCTTGGGCTGGGGGTGGTTGCCAGGTCCTTTGTGGGGGCCTTTGCTGGTTATTTCCTTGCCAGTTCTGGTTCTGGGGTCGTTGGGGTCGGTTGAAGTAATTGTTGGTGTTAGCTACAGGTCCCTTTCCCACGACTTGTTGTAGGATGCCCTGCACCGTGATTTGAGATTGTACGATGTGTTCTAGCTTTGTCTTCAGATCATGATACGTAGTGGGGAGCGATGGGTCAGCCATTTTTAGAAGCATAAATCGTGGTAAGTTCTTGATGAATTTGTGACAAGTTTCCAAGTTGTTAAGGTCATATTCTGCTTTGATGATCAGGTCTTCAAAGTTGCTAGTGTATTCATTTACTGCCAGTCCTTCCATCTTGATGTCCTCGATTTTGTTGTGAGCTTGTTCAAGCTCAGTAGTGTCTTGGAATTGTTCAAAGAATTGTTGAAGGAATGTGATCCATACCAGGGGAATGTTATCGGTGACTGGGTCAAGAGTGTCAAGCCAGTCACCCATTTGCCTGGCCCACGATGCAACTTTTTCTCCTTTGATGAGGGTAAGCACAAAAGCAACCTTTTTAATAGGGGAGTTGAATCCTGCTACATCTGTGTTGATGCAAAGGTAGGCTTTGACTTCTTCTATAAATTGTTTCACTTGCTTCCTTTCCCCTGTGAAGTATTGGGGAAGGCTTCCTATGGCTTTGACATCTGGGTTTACAGGGACAGGTTGGAGAATATTTGGGTTAGGTGGTCCACCTGGTCCTCCTGGTGGTGCTGGTCCTCCTGGAGGGTTGCCTGGTCCTCCTGATCCTCCTGGGTTTCCTCCTGGGTTGGGGTCATTTGGGTCTGGTTTGCCCAAAGCACAGTTGAGATTGCTAGTGATCTTTTCACTTTTCTGTTCTTGGTGGGTTTTTCCAAGAGTTTGGATGATATTGTCTTGTTCGGACATCATAGTAGTGAGGGTGGTTGTGGCCATCTTTGCTGCCAGGTGATTGATATCTCTGTCTTCTTCGCATATGTCATATCTAGTGTTTTAAAGTCCGGTCCGGTCCGGTTTTTTTTGCCTTTTATGGAAAAACCAGAACCGGACCGGTCCGAGAAATTTCCATATATGGTAAAAAACCGGACCGGAACCGGAAAGGACCGATAAAATTGGTCCTTATCGGTTCGGTTTCGGTCCTAGGACCGGTTAAAACCGGTTTTTTACGGCCAAGATCTTATCTGATCGATTAGCAAATTTAGGGGCACGAATTACAGATGTAGGAGATGGTGTCCCTAAATTTGCTAAGCAATCGGATAAGATCTTGGGCTACATTTCACTAATCAGTTTTATGTACAATCTAATCTTCTCCAATACTAGTTGAGAGCACTATTGAGACAGTCAAGAGCACTATCGAGACAGTCAAGAGCACTATCGAGACAGTCGAGAGCACTATCGAGACAGTTGAGAGCACTATCGAGACAGTCGAGAGCACTATTGAGACAGTCAAGAGCACTATTGAGACAGTTGAAAGCACTATTGAGACAGTCGAGAGCACTATCGAGACAGTCAAGAGCACTATTGAGACAGTCAAGAGCACTATCAAGATAATCAAGAGCACAACCAAGACAATTGAGCTTATAATCAAGACAATATGCCTAAAACTGATTAGCAAAATGAACCTTAGGATCTTATCCGATTGCTTAGCAAATTTAGAAGCACTAACTCCAGATATATGAGAAGGTTCTCACAGATTTGCTAAGCAATCAGATAAGATCCTGACCCTCAATTCGCTAATCAGTGTCAGGTACAGTTAAAATTCCCCAACACTAATAGTTTTCCTTATAACTTGGGAAATAAAATAGCAAAAAATAAGGAAAAATATTTAAATATTCCTAGACTACTAAAGGGTCTTAGAACCGGTCTTTAACCGGTTAAAACCGGTTTTTAGCAGTTTTAATAATTTTCTAAATTTGCTAAAACTGTAACTGATCTATCAGTTCTTATCAGTTTCAGTTCAGTTCAGTTACAGTTCATATCAGGTCCAGTTCAGTTCAGTTTCAGTTTTTTTATCAGTTCTAGGACTGAACTTTTAAACACTAGTTTGGACTCCGTGATTGATGAACAGATTCCATTTGGCGCCCCGAAAAGTCATATAAGGCTGGGATAGTGAGTAAGGGCATGTTGTCTTGGTAACGAAAAATTTTGTCGGAGGTCAAGAGTGATGACTGTTTTGCGATACTTGAAGAAATGTGAAAGAGCCTCCTCCATCGCTGATAAATCAGCTTCGGTGATAACGTTCTGCTGGGCAATATAGCAGAATTCCAGAAAGGCACAAAAGGTGCAGACCAGATCCGATGGTACATGGCCTTGAATTGCAGGCAGGTATATCTAAACTTGTTAAAAATATGAAGAAACCAGAGGGACAGCATTGAAAATTACCTTCATAAGGGCCTTCGAGTCGTTGCCTGTCCACTGCTTAAAGTTACAGCCATCTGGAAAGCATCGAAGGCCCGAGAATGGTGGTGCATTTGCAATACTGTCAAGACAACATGTTATCGACTGTTGGTGCATGAATACAGCTAGGAACTCACCACCGATCAATATCATCTAATATCTTCTCTGCCTTGTGCTTACTGTGAACAGAATGAAGATATGCTGCTACTAAGGATCGGCACAGGTGACACCATGGGTGATTTTTGGCACACCACACCCGCGACCTGTCAAACCGTACCCGTGCACATACCATACCCGCGGTTATGCGGGTTTACACTATGGTGTTCACAAAAAACCATGGTGCATTGCACCACGGTAATTGTATTACGGGTATCAATGGTTATATACAGATCTAGCTACTTATTCAAACTACTATCTATATAATTGTGTTGTTGATTACCCACTTTCTTGGCATTGGGATGTGCGTTTGTGATGGCAGCGTTTGCATTGGATTTGCGGTGTTTGCATTTGCATTTGCGCCGACTCATTGGCATTGTGTTTGTATTTGTGCTTGCAGGTGGCATTTGGGTTTGGGTTCAAATTCGCCTTGTTTCGTTTGCGTTTGCATCGCATTTGTGTTTGCATTGTGCTCGTGTTGGTGTGCGTTCATGTTTGAGGCATTCGTGTTCAGGTTCGAATGAGTGCATGGTGTTGCATAAGTCGGGTTTGTATTTACGTTTGCATTTGCTTTTGCGGTGCATTGGTTTTGGCGTTGCATAATTTGAGTTCAAGTTCGTATTTGCATTTGCGTTTGCTTTTGTGGGTTTGCAGTGCGTTGGTTTTGGCATTGTGTAACTCGAGTTTGGGTTTGGGTTTGCTTTTGCGGTGTGTTGGCGTTGGCGTTGCGTTGCATTGACTGTAGCTTTGTGTAACTTGTGTTTGCAGTGCTTGTGTTGTGTTGGTTGTGGCGTTGTGTAACTTGCGTTTGCAGCATTCGGGTTTGTGTTTGTGGCATTCAAGTTCACGTTTGCGGCATTTGTATTTGCGGTGTTCGTGCTGACATTGCGGCATTGGCACTATCGTGATTGCCATCGGAGTGTCAGTGAGATAATGTTCGAGTCGAGTTGATGTGTTGATTTTTGATTCGAGTTTGGCTTTGTTTGGCCACTTTCTCTGCGAAAATTGAGGCAAAACAGAATGAAAAAACGCATGAGCGCGTGAAACTGGTACATTGGCAACACACCCGATGGTATGAGGGCAAGAAAATAATGAAAATGTTAATGTTATTTAGGCGATGATGTGCCACGATGTGCTACTACACATGGCACAGCGTGCCAATGTGAGGTAGCCCTGGCAGAAATACGAGCAATGCCCATCGCTGTCAGGCTACTCGGCATCACCCGCAACCTGCAACCGGAATGGCCCGGTACCCACAACTACAGGTTACAGGTATGGTATTACATGGTATTAGATTTGTTAGCACCATACCTGTACCTGCACAACCTGTGATCAAAATACCACAGGTTAACCCTTACCCATGGTGATCCTTAGCTGCTACCCATGCCACAAGATGGTCTTTAAATGTTCCCTTGATGACTTGATGTAGTAAATCCAGGGCCATGAGTTTGCAAATATCGGCGTGCTTGAAATAGCTTGTGAAGGGCTACAAATCAATTAGAAGGGCATAGTGGAGAAAGTTATGCATTGAATATACCATAATGGCCGAAACTATGCCATACTCTTCCCATAATGCCTTCAGCGGGAGTCTCTCCATAAGGCCTTCAGTGAACTCTTGAGTGCATGGAAATTGGGAGAGATCACCATCAAGATCATCCTTAAATGCCTGGCACCTGGTGATGAAGACACAAAGTTAACTTGAGGCACGCCGCAAAAATAATTACTCACTTTACACAATAGCCCTGTACAATGCACGCCAGCAAAGCTTATTCTGGGTAATCGGCAATGTAAGGACCAATTCCCCAAATTATGCGTCGAAATTGTCCATCAGGGCATCGGAAGACTTTGGGAGTTGTTTCGCCAGGGAGAATAGATTCAAAGATAAGCGCCAAGGAGGCATGAAAGATCCTACATCAAAATTTGCAGAAATTGGGACATGGAGTGTGTTCTTTATTGCCTGATGATGAGATATTAGAATAGTAGAAATTCACAGAATCAAAACAAAAATAAGGAACATACACTTTGCAATAGGCAGAAATGCTATGAGGATTAGTCCCAAACCATGTGCTCATCATGCACTATTATGTATGTTGCCAATCGAAGCATAAAGTGGCCAATATTCAGTGTGGCCAGTTGCAACAGAGACAGTCGTTTTATTGCTTCCAAGTATCACTGGGACAAACATTGCACCATGCATATTAGGATCCTGCGAAATAATATCCTAGAACATATTAGCAACAACGCTTCTATAAATGGCCAGACAGGAGAACCTGGAATTACTTACGGCCTGGTTCCAAGACCAATCGCCTGACATAAGGTTTTCATACTTGTGGTGACCATAAGCATCGAACTGTTGAAGTGGTGAATAGTCAAAGAAGTCCTGAAACACAGGGTTTGCCAACATATCCTTGAGGAGCAAGCAGGGATCCCTATACCAGATTTCATATTCATGTTCCATCCATGAAGGCACATCGTTGGGCCACGGTCCATGGTAAGAGAGTTTAACGCTTTTTCAGGCAACTCCTCCGATGGGTGTCTTATCAATGGTTTGGCAAAGCTCATCATAGCTAAGAAAAGGTGGGGCATCACTGTATGGCAGAAGTGTAGCTGCCCATAGCTTGCATAGCATGTTGAAATTGCCTGCAGACATCTGGTTGCATCTAAATATAAAGTCAGCAACCTTGAAAGTGATACGACTACCAAATGGCGTCCAATCAGTATCATCTGCTGCTTCAGCCACACATGGTGGTGACTCTGGGTTCAATGGGCTTCCATCGTTATTGCATGGTTCACCTGCAGGCGCTAGTTAGAACATCATGCAAAAAAAAATTATGGCCCACCATTAATGAGGGAATGATACTCAGTAAATGTTCCTTGTGTTGATTCCCTATTGTCTGATGATGGTGGGTCTCCACAAGATGAGGCCGGCAAGGCACATCAAGGAGACCCAGACTGATCTGGAGTATTGATGGTGAAGTTGTTCATTTCCCAATCTCCTGGGTCACCCGGATGTGGGGCGTCACGTACTTCCAGGGTGGAGTCATCAAAAGGGGCTAGGGTCAAGGAGCTGTCAATGTCAACTTTAGTGGAAGAAAGTCCATAGGATTCTGTCAGTGGGTATAGGTTAGCAAATTGTAGATCTTCATGGTGTGCCTGGACATGGAGAATGAGGCCAGTTCTGCTCCAGAGTTTTTTATTGCAACCTTGAACTGGGCAATATAGCTTCGTTGGTGCACAGTGTATTTTTCTTGGAGGGGCCATGTTATTAAGAGGAATCAAAGAGAATTGGAGAATTGGAAGTCTGGCAAAATAGCCGCCTTGTGGCCAAGACGCTGTGAGTCCAATTTGCTAAGTCCCCCAAACTCGCTTCAAGCCACGTTGCACCCATGCACCCTCCCATCCTTTTACTGCCCTCATGCCATCCTCCTCAAAAAAACCCACCCAGCACCAGTGAGAAATGGAGAGCGAGTCAGAGCCAAATTGTCCTTGTATGAGGGCAAAAAATGCCACACACCATCCTGGAGCAGATGCGGAGAAAGTGCTACGGGTTCACTGAGATCCAGCAGTGATTCAAGAGGAGAAAGCAACACGCCAAGCAAAAAAAGAAGAAAAGGAGTGTGAGAGGCAGGAAGAAGAAGCCAACAAGAAAGAAACTGCAAGTTTCTTAGAGGGTTACCGTGGTCGACAAAAGGTCACTATAGCCAAGCAGGAAACTACGATACCTCATCACAAATCGCAAGGTATGGGATGTTTTCATATCTCTTCTGCTTGGAGCTGTCATCTAACATCCATAAATTGAACAAGTCGTGACACATCATTCAAAAAATCACCCCAATACAGCCACAACACCTAGGAAGACCTCAAAGATCTCCAGTAACACTTCCAACATTAGCAACCAGCACAGCCAGACTCGGAAGCGAAGGGCTGGTGCACTCCCTAGCAACGCAGATGATGCTGGGCCTGAGCCAGCTGGCGATGATGAAGATACGAGCCTGCCAGTGAAAAGGGGAAGGCCTTCATCCAAATCACAGACAAGCCCGCCAGCGAAAAGGGGAAGGCCTTCATCCAAGTCACAGACAAGCCTGCCAGCGAAAAAGGTAAGAGCTTCGTCCAGAGCACAGACACAAGCCACCAGCTGCCCCGCCCCATGTCCAATAAGAAAAGATAGTCAAGCGAAAACCACTCTCACTGCAAAAGAGACCAGGGGTGATGTCAGTCTTGAGGATGACATCGCCCATCATGCCGTGACAAATCGTCCAAACATTGCTGACGATGACATTGAAGCTGAAAGCAATTTAGGGACTCCCCATCGTCCTGAAAAAAAAGAAAAGCCACAAAGACTCCAGCATACAGGTACATTCCGCCGACTTTGGATAGGTGACATGGCTGCTGACAGCAATGATCTAGAAACTTTGGTAGAGTTCAAGTCAGACGGATTGGTCATAGTTGTCGCACAAAGTGATGCTGGCTTGCCTTCTAACGATGAGAATATGGATGGGGAAATGACTCCACACCAACGAGACTTCCAGGAGGACAAAATGATTGAGGAGTCTGACAGTGAACCTGCAGGTGAGTCAGATTGGCCTACACCGGCCATCCTCAGAAAGGGTTATTCCTTCTGAGATGCGTTCAAGAGCAATATGGATACAGGTAGTGATTCTGGGTCAGAATCTGAGCACCCCAAGGGGCAGGCTACAGCCCAGGGGAGAGATAAGTGTCAGCTAACCAGCAAAGCAGTTGGGGTACGTCAGATCAAAAAATTTTACTTGTTGACAGCATCGTTGATGGGATGCCCAAATATAGCAGCCATCAACTTCTACTGCCAGTGGGCCACGCCAGTATGTCTACTTCCTTATTGGGATGACATCTACACATTTACACTTACACTGATATGCAGACCTCCTGCCAGTAGCTCCGCAATCCCATCCAAATCCTTGAATAGTCCTACTTGTGGTTCATCTGCTTCTCACCCTTCTGTTTCCACTCGTGCTCCCTCGGCACAGCCGATTACACTAGATGGCATAGGCATCACTCGAGGGAGTGATCGTAATGCCCCTGTCTTGAATAAGTCCACATCTAGGAGTGCAGATGTGACCAAGGATGATGATGCTGATGATAAGGAGCCTGCGGTTGGTGGATTACAGGACGAAGATGAGTCCCTTGAGCACTCTGCAGCTCTTGCAAGCCCTCTCAAGGGAATGGAAGCTTGGGACGCAGCAAAGGTCAATTCAACACATGTCCTTTCAAACTTTTTCTTACAAAAACTTCACTGATTTAGGACCACATCAAGGTTACATGTGGCATCAAAGTAGAGTGTGTTCGACTTCAGGGCATGGTCAAGCAGTGATTCAAAAGTATCGTCCATCCATACTGGGTCCAACTTTACATGGCCCAGAGTAATCCCTGGAGTGAAATTGGCAAACAAGACGTGGACTTCATGAAGCAGATCTGGCCTCATATTTTTGGCAAGTCGATGCCAAAAGAATTCACACTGGAGATAAGTGCAAGGGTATGTACATATTATGTCAGCCAGTCTATGGTATGCTTACGCTCCTAAATTATACAGCTCAAGTCACGAGCGTGGGACTATCATAACAGAATGAAGACAAGAGCTGAACAGGTTGTTCATGAGCGCTTCATGAAAATGCACAAGGATGATCCAAATGCAATAAAAGATAGACAAAAATGAATTGACTTTGGTTTCATGTTCTGCAACGAAGGCGATAGAAACTTCAAATTTATCTTTCAAGGGTACAATAAAACTCTGGTGAGTTGTGATCATCATATCTCTGCAATTCTTTCTCCCTCATGACCACGACAACAGGGAAAGTGTAAAGGGAAGTTTAGGAGCATTAACATCATTGAGACTCTTGCAGTTCACTTTCAATGCAGCATACCATCTTTGGTGGTCAAGAACATACCCTTCAAGTTTCCAGTCAGTGGCCTTGCGCTGGCCCTTATGGCGGTGAGTAACAGCTACTTCATAATAGATGTACTCTAATTTTTTTTTAAAGGTTGAGCAGGCATTCATACTCTATAGAGACAACAATTATGAGTATATGGATGGCCACCTTTCCATCAAAAAAGTGTCTGTGGAGACCTCCAGGAGGAGATCAGGCAACAAAACTCACAAGGTGTCCTCTTGCAAGGGAATCCGTGATGCGTCGCGTGATTTCAGCTCCAACAACTTTGCAAAGATAACTGGCCAATGGGCCGGGGCCGTCAAAAAGAGAGAGGATGACATCTTTCCTGCTGTTTATGATCTTGCCAAGGCCGCTTCTCACTGTGATGTCAAGCAACAAGATGATTCTACCAGCCCCAATGTTGCTCATAATGTACGTGCTGATGTAGAGAGTGATGAAACCATGGACAATAAATCTGCTGGTGCTGATGCCGACAAGGCTAATCTCATAGAGGGACAAGTGAGTGATACAGTGGGTGATATGGTCAACGGCGATCATAGGCACTGTAAGTGTGCCCGTATCGTGCAGCACAAGTGAACAGTGAGTGCAAAGAAAGCTCTTTGTGATTCATAGCGCTAATTCGTGTCTTCCTATCCTAGGAATAAGGACTTCAAATATCGGCCTTAGCACACAGCTATGCTGATTACACACTCACTCCATTCAACATGGATGGACATTACTTGGACATTTGTTAGCTCTTTGTGCATACTTGTTACTATTCCGATACCTTCATGTCCCTTGCTGCTCTCTCAATAAAGTCTTTTGTCGCATTTCTGTTCAATTTACAATGCTTTTGTGCCTTAAAAACAAATTGACCGCCAACGCCTCATTTGCAGAATGAGTACTTTCCGTATTGTCCTATGCTTTTCCTTTTTTTATAGCCTTTTGAATACTTGAAAGCTAACTTGATCATCATTTTTTCATTTTTGACAAGTGCCATCAAACGAGTCATGCAGAAAAGGGGTGAAAAGGGATGAAAAGCATGTTTCAAGAATACAAATGCAACTTGAGAAAAAGGAAATATCTTATACAAGTACATATCAAGTGGCCAACCGGGCCTCTTGAATCGCTCTTGGAACCCACTTTAAGGTAACCTAAGCTTATTAAGAGGGAAAAAGGGGACCCCAAGAGGCACCTTAATCTCCCGATGAACCCCACAAACACAAGTTATGCAGCACCACTACCAACCCAACACAAATGCCAACACACAGCAAATCCAAACACCAACATAGATTTGAACCCAAACTCGAGTTATACAATGCCACAACAAACCCAATGCAAACACAAATACAATCCCAAACCCAAGTTATGCAGCACCACAACAAACCCAATGCAAACACAAATGCACCGCAAATCCAAATGCAAGCACAATTTTGAATCCAAACCTGAATGCCTCAAACACGAATGCAGCACCAACACGAACACAATGCAACGCAATGCAATGCAAAGGGAAACAAAACCAAGATCAATTTGAACCTGAACCCGAACCAAAACATGGCCAAAACACAAGCCAACACAATGCCAATGAGTTGACGCAAACACCACCTGCAAGTGCAAATACAAATGCAATGCCAACTAGTCAGCACAAATGCCATCTGTCAGCACAATTGCAAGTGCAAACACTGCAAACACAATGCAAACACCGCCAACACAAACAGACATGTTGATGCCAAGGGAGCAGGTAATCAACGACATTGATATTAGTTTGCAGTGTCAAAATTTGACTTGTGTAGAGTAGCCAAATCTGTATATAAACGTGTCATAGCTAGTGATACCTGTAATACAATATACTGCAGTGTTAATGCACTGTGGTTTTCTGTGAACACCATGGGGTAAACCCACTAACTGCAGGTGCGGTGTCTGTATGGGTACAGTTTGACAGGTGGTGGGTGTGGTGTGCCAAAAATAACCTGCAGTGTCACCCATGCAGATCCTTAAGTGGTCTGTCCATACAATGATTTTATGGTTTGTCCCCAAGAGTAATGGCCACCATTTCTTCATTGCCTTGACAATAGCAAGGAATTCTCAATCCCATACATTATAGTTGCACTCTGCTGGGTTCAGGGCATGTGAATAGTATGCCACATCCCTCTTCTTGTTATCTTTGTCACATTGGAAGAGGATGGCCCCTACTAGTGTTGGGGAAGTTTGGTTTGTGCCTGAAACCACTTAGTGAAATGAAGGTAAAGGACTTATCCAATTGCTTAGCAAATTTAGGGTTATGGTCTCCTATATCTGGAGATAGTGTCCCTAGAT
>QFEY01000816.1:35437-95967 GCA_003316435.1 Russula virescens | reverse complement strand
TGTCTATTCTGTTAGAAAATTAGCGCCAAGCCTCTTTTATAATGTCAATCTTGCGCCGAAATGACATCCCTGAGGTGAGGGAATGAGCAACGACTCATTGGGGGCTTTCCTATCGTAACTGCAACATGATCTCCACTCGTTGGCCGATCGCACGATGATGCATTCCCATCGAGAGCTGTTCTCGGGTTGCTTACTGATCTCGCCACCTCTCGTGCCCCGCCTATGACGACCCTGAACTATCTCCCTGGTATATCGTACTGTCCGGCAGCCCCTGGGAAACAAAAGGGGTAGGGGGGTTGGGGGTTACTGTAAGTGGGTATCCACAATAGGACGATAGGCCCGGGCACATGACGGCAAGCAACCAACTGCGGTACCCATGATCAATAATGATCAAGAACTCCAGCGACCACGTGGAATCACGCTTCGCGATGGGATAGGGGACGTTGATCCAACAACATATTTGAGGCGTCGTCTTCTCCTTCTTTCCTCTTCCTGGACGGATGGTGACTAGACGACCGACCGACGAACGACGAACGACCGACTACCGACGACAGACGACCGCCTATCAATGCACGAGGACGGATACCGGGGTTCTGTATTTCTTCTATCGCTTCTTCTTCTTTTCTTCCTTGGGCCCGTGTCAGAATCTGCTATGTTAACGTATCGTCCGCGGATCCTTGGCCCATGGAGAACCCATCGCAGATTCTTCGGTGCTATGCGGCCGCGTTCGGGATGGCTCATAGCACCCATCATAAAAGTATTGTATCAGCACGGTGAGTTATCCGGCGACGGGCCAAACTGTATGGCTCCCCCCCTCCCCGTCTAGTCTAACTGGTTGTATATGGCTCATGCGCTAATAATTGGGGGGAAACCCTTCACGCTTTTTTGCTACGATGCGACGCGGCTTTGCGCGTAATAGAAGGCCTTCTGATTACAGTACATCAAACCGATGTGTGGCCATGATGCTTGAGAAGCGTATACGGTTTCGTACAGCAGTACAGGTGCGGGGCTTTTTACTTTGTTCGACCGTCCCCCCTCCCGTCTCCTCCCTCATCTACTCACACGCTCACCACGCACGGCTCTAGATATCTGAACCAGGGACAAGACATGACTAACTTTGCGTAACGATAGCTAGCGAACCCATGCGTCTTGCATGCGTGTGAAAGGGAAGGACGACCCACAGCATGATAAAGATGAACTGAATGTTTACCTGTAACAGTAACAGATGTAAACCTTACTTTTCCCAGGGCTATTTACGCATGTTTAAGGTCGGGCCCAAGGAATGATGATGCATGCATGGTGGGTTGTTACTTCCATGACAAGCACAAGGACAACGGCAATTCCCAGATAGAGAAGACAGGACACGGTACCGTACCCTAGGATCTGGTATGGTATCTCCCACGAAAGCGCCTTGACGTACAATACAACCCTAGACGTGGGTGTATCCTCGGTACTTTCTTTACCTTCGACCCTTTTTTGTTTCTGGCGCTGCGCCACTGCATCCACACTCACTCTCCGACAAACCGTGGTATATTCCAAAGGGTCTGATTCTTTTAATTCCTAAGGTTCGTCGTCGTTTGCGTTTGCACATGCACATATCAACGACGCCACCTTTTTCTACTCGGAGTTTGCCCGTGGGGAGCAGGGAAGAGAAGAAGGTTGCAAGCAGGCTGCAAGAGTCATGCAAACGGGTATTTCCCGATCAAGAAAGGGGGGACCGAACCTCACAAACGCGCGCTCCAGTTCGTGATGTGAGGGACCAAGCCCCAAAGTAGTGGGATAACAGTATTGGAAGATAGTAAAACAGCGCAGCAGCAGGGCTAGCGCTTACACCGCAAGCAACTGTGACACTGATCCACCAAAAAAAGGTCCGGGAAGATCCGAGCCTCTGGCGTTTCGCGCGCAATAAAAGTTTTTTTTTTTTCTTTTTGTCCATTTGTTTTTGCTTTTAAATACAGTTTGCTATTTTAACGGTACCGAGTTCTTAGCTTCGGTTCGGTCGCTTGAGCCCTTGGGCCTAGCCTTGGCCACTACATCTCTACTGGCACCGTGGGCAATACAGCGGCCTCCAGTCACAGAGAAAAATCGTAGCGTACCTGTTCAAGTGTACCTTGTACACCTTTTTACCTTAAACTCGGGGGATGGTGTCGTAAGTAACGCGACTACTAACCTTTAGGTCTCAAACGGATGGGCACGAAAATGGAAGAACTGCTCAATGGGGTTCACGTTAAAAATTGAATTGGTAGTGTGGGTCGGCGCCCTTGTCGTGTGCGACCGTACCTCGGGGGATGAATACCCGACAAAGGATAAGAGGAGAGCCGGCGAAAGTAGGAAGGGGCACGAATTTGAAGAGCTGCAGCCGTATCGCTGGGGCTTGTACGGGTTTTTGGTATTAAAAGTGCTATGGCGACTAGTGAGTCCGTCCATGCTCTATCGATTCAATTAGCGGTTAACAACCCTTGTGAGCCCAGCTGAGTTTTCGCCACATTCTCGTCTCCATCGTCTTCCCCATCTCCCTCGGGTCTCCTCTCTCCTTTCAGGCACCTGAACTGCGAATAACCAAAAGGTAACATGTTAATAGACCGGCACGCAGTAGGGGGTGCGCGTCTTTATTGTAAGTAGTATGTAATGTTCTTTCTACGACATGAAGCAATCGAGCGATGGAAACGTCCGTATCAGTCGTCGTCGTTAGCTAGAATCCACATCCACAAAAGTGTGTCATTCACTCTCACCGAGGGAACGACACCGATTAATCAATTACGCAAAGAAAAAGGGGGGGAGGGAGCGAGGCGGTGGCTCCACAATACACATTGTACACCGGTATCACGCGGAAGGGCTATATGCTATCTGCTGCCACTCGGGGCGCCACGTGCGCCTTCTTCGCCAGCGCTGCCTGCCGCATCTCCGCGGGATCTCTTTCCCGTCCGAGGGCTACGTGGTGGAGGTGGCGCGTCTGGAGCGGCGCCAAGGTAGTCGAGCCAAGATGTCGAGCTCGAGCCTCCACCTGTGGAGTGTTCGTGTTGTCCGTTGCCGCCACCTGCCGCCTGCGTCGGTGGCGCGAACTGCGGCCAGTCGAACGTCAGCGGTGGCGCAAGGAAGGCGAACTCCGGATCGGGACCTACCCCGCTCCCACCCGGGGGTCCAAACACGTTCGCGAACAGGTCATCGGTGTTCGGCGCAAAATGGGGCAATGTAATCCGTGGTGGATGTCGAGGCGACCCGTAGGTTGGTGATAGGTGGAGTGCATGGGCACCTAGACTACCAGTTGCTGTCGTGGGCGATGGAAACGACGTAGCGCTACCGGGCGGCGCTGTCGGCGAAGTATGCAAGCTGAACCCCGGGAAGAATCCAGGTTGGTACGGAGACGGTGGAAGTGGTGGAGGCGGATGTGGCTGTACACGCGAAGAGACCGCCCGCGAGAGTGCGGAATCGGGGTCTGATCGAGGGGGAAACGAGCCCAAGACGGGTGATATCGCGGCATCCGGGTGCTCGTCCACCTTGACACGCTTTCGAGGATTTGGGGATTGTGTAATGTAAGGCGATGATGAACCAGTACCTCGGCTGCTAGATGCATGGGGCTTGGTGTGCCTGTCGGCGGATATGGGAAGAGTTGATGATGATGTGGGTAGTGATCCCGGGAGGTGGAGATGTGGTCGGTAATCGAGCTGGGCGGGAGGTTAAGTGAGCAAACGGCCAGGAGACGCGTATCGAACGCACTTCAGGGGTTTCTAGCTTCGGTCGGGTCACCTGGCTCCCCTCAGGGTCGCTCTTACCCTTCATGGTGTCCTGCTGGATGTATTGTGCTGTCGGCGAATCCTCGGCATCGCCGTCGTCGTCGTCATCGCCCATGTCATCCATCCGAGAGACAGTTGCACCTCCGCTAAAGTCCTGCGGTGTGCGGAGATCACGCTCTCCGTCGAACTGTAGGAAAGTGATGAATAAGAGAGATATCAAGAGATCTGGGGGCTGTACCCTGATCTGTCGCTGGACGAGAGCATTGATGTCGGTTGAGCAGTATTGGAAAAGCTTGTCTGGATGGCCATGTTTGCGTTCTGGGTGAGGGGGAGAAGGAGAAAGGGAGGGAGATGGGCGTGAGAAGGTCAAGTAGGGGGCAAAGGGGAAAGAAAAGAGGGGAAGAATACCGAATATTATGACGGCGACGTCGACAGAGCATAAGACACCGAGTTCATATGCTTTTTTGAAGAGGCCGGTTTTGCGCTGAGTGTGAAAGGCCAGGGGGAGAGGAGGAACAGATGACGGGCGGGAATTACAATAAGAAATAAGAGAAACGTGAGGACCTATTTTTGAAGCAGACTTCTTGGCACGGGCACTTGCCTTTAGAAAGGTGACAGACCGCGTTCGGTCGTTCTGCGCAGGACGTTCAAAGCGTGTCAGACGACGACAACAACCGCAACACAAGCAACCAAAGAGCAGATTGACGCAACGCAATGGGGGACAAAAGAAAGAAAAAAGAGAACGGGCTGTCGAGGTTGCTACGGACCGTTATGGGCTGTATGGCGATCTTCCGTCTCCCCATGAGCGAGTGGTGGGTTGCAATCAACGAGGAATAGGCATATGCAACGACGATGGAAAGAGAAGAGAGAGGAGAAAGGGGACGGTGGGATGGAAGCGAGAGGCTAGGACTCTTAGGGCACCCCGGCCTGGAGAGGGACTCGACTCGGCATCTGACCGCGGGCCAAATCAACAACCGCAAATGCTCGCTCATCGCTCATTCGCAGCGAATTCGACTCCCTTTTGCCCTCCTCAGCTCCCCTCAACCGACGGACCCCCTTCTAGCCTCTACCCTTCCTCTCTCATCTCCTCCGTTGCTCTCTATCACCCCACCTCCCGACTCCGGCAACTTTTTCGGCCAACCCTCCCGTATCATCGGTTCCTCAGCTCCATCCACAGCGCGGCCTTCTCTCCCCTCGGTCTCTCTCCTTATCTGTCTGCCAAGTAAAACTGAAATCCGAATCCCGCGTTTTGAGCGTGTCTCTACCCGGTATGGAAGTCCTATTGTCCGTCCCACTCTTCTTCATCGGCCCATTTACTCGTCTCGACCCACCGATTTTTGGCGGTATTGGCCCGAGAGCGAATCGGACTTATCATCTACCCGTGCGTGTACATCGTTCTTCACCCATCACATCAACCCTGCAGGTCTAGTCCCGCTCCTTCATCTTTCGAGGCTATGTGGCGCGAAACACAGGAGGGGCCACAACTGGGCTGTGGGTGTGGGCTGCGGATGGCTCCCTTCGCGTACCTGATCTCCCCCTCGTGCCCATTCAAACGCCGTCTGCGCATGCCCAAAACACCTCGCCTGCCTCTTGGCCGCGTCTTTTCTTCCTGACTTTTTCCTCGACGTCTGGATCGGATTCTTCTTATCATGACACGTTGCGTTATCTGCTTGTGTCCTATCGTACACGCCGTCCTGTGCCGACTTCGGTGCTTCTAGAAGATTGCACTTACATTTCACGTGAAATTTCCGGTAAAGACGGTTTTTTCACCTCGTCCAGCCCTTCTCGGGGAAATTTCTGCGTTAGTTTTCTTGCGTGGACGGTAACCCGTTGTCTTTAATCTGCTTCTCAGAAATCCCTAGTCGTCAATCCTCGCCGTGAAGCTATAGTGCGCTCATTCCCGGTGAGGTTATCCGCACCGTTAATCTCTTGACCCTAGTTTGCCGCCCGTGTGAACTCCGTAGCCTGGTTAATTATTCGGCGGTGGTTTTAAAAACTGGCCTTTTGAGGGCCCCTTATACATCGTGGCTTAACATGTTGTCCCGCTCAACGTCCCAATCAAACTCACATTTATTCTATGCGGGCGTTCCATCTTTGTATCCCCTTGTTCATCTTCTCTGGATCATGCCGCCTCGTGCTCCAGAAGCGATCTGCCCCATTTTACAGTAATGGAAGGGGGCTGTTTCCTTTTATTTTTTCTCCAAGTCTGATAGCCAACAGAGACGGAAGGTATGTACATCGGCGCCATTCTCGAGAAGGATGTATATAACTTCCTACATGTTGGCTGAATGACGCCACGTGCGATGGTCTGGATCATTCATAGTTTACCCCGGTAACGCCTGCAGACTTTCCACGATACCTACCCCTGATTGAATGTCCTCATTCGCCGCCAATCAAAGCACGCACGTTTCGAGACGCGACTTCAAACGAACACATATCTTGTACTGTTTCCCACGCCAACCTCCATTTTGCCTCACGATCACACCGATGCAACTATCGAGGTTTGGTGAATTCGACGCGCCTATATCATGAAAGGTTTCATCACTCGTCGGCCTTCTCAGGTATTCTCTTCCGGTTACCCAACATATTTAGTTGGTCGGGTACAGTATGTCATTCATCCATTTTCCGACGCTTAGGGGCCACCCCCATGCTGTATTATTAATAATCTATAGCTTTTGAGCGCCTCGCTCACGTCCCTTGCCGCGCGGATCCGGGTGCAGTTGCAGCCTATTCAGTATTACGGTAATAGCTGTGCTGCGCGTCGGTTAGTTCACGCTATTGGCCGCGTAAGTGTTTCAAGACGTTGGCGTGCCCTCTCCTTTATCTTCTCGCTTCTCCGCCCGATCCGCCCAAGCGAACTGCCGAGCCAAGGCTGAGTGGCGGGAAGAGCCCAATACCCAATCAATGTGTGCATGCACAGGTACGTTCATATACGAACTGTTAATCACCCCTGCCTTTGCTCTCAAATCACAACCAAGGCCCTTTCCCACTCATCAGCCATCTCTGGATGGCTGATGAGGCAGTACTATACGCAAACACCACGAAACGAACAATGTGTCATGCAGTTTGTGCTGCGCAATCATCCATTTTTCCGGCTCTCACCCCGGCGTATTTTCTCCGTCACATTTCGCGACCTTTTTCCTTTTCTCCTCCGAGCTTTTCAGCCACTGATTAAGAAGTGATTTACTGCGGTTTCCCCTTGTTTTGTGGTTTGTCTAAACGTCCTCTAGGATACAGCCTTGTATGCGGCCTTTGCGCCGGAGTTACAGTAGCAACCCGGGCTCTCCTGAGTCTCAAACTACGCTCGATCACTTGTAGCAATCAAACCCGCGGCCATGACATTGTTTCGGTCTCTTGTTGGGCTATCACAGTATACGCACGCATACGCCACCGAACGGAGGTCGTATGTCTGCAGATCCAATTACCCGTCCAAAGACCCGAAACAGACAGACGGATATTTGTCGGAATTTGTCACTTGCCATCAGTTGCTGTTGTAGGGAGTGGCTCCATCAGTTTCGTGTCTGTCCCCTCGGCTTCGGACTTGTAGACGGTGATGGCGAGTTGGAGAAAAGGGCGGATGTCGGGTTGCATGACAAGATAGGTGGCGATGGGGGACCAGGCATTGGCTCGGATAGTGGCTGTCCTGCTTTTGTATTTCGCTGGCGCTCCAAACTCCAATGCAGCAACTTTGCTATAGGTTTTTTTCACCATGGTAGCTATGCGGCCAAACCTAGGCAAGGCGTATATAGTATAACAGATCATTCTTTCTGAGACACAAAGCCTAATTACTGTAAAACCGCGTGTCAGGCCCGCCGGCCAAGTTTTAGTTGATGATCCCACTAATCGAGAGTTGGCAATCTAACATGACAGTTCCTCGTTCCTCGATAGGTCCGACGACCTATCCAACCATCCCTCGTTTTTTTTTGGTTTCCCCTTCCATCCTCGAATCGCCAGAAACGCCAGTTCTTCCCGCCCTTTCTTCTCAATTCGGAAAGTGTGAGATGATCCTGTATCTAAGGGGCCATAATGCGTATCATTGATCCCGCATCTTCCCGGCCAACCACCAGAGATGTGACCTGCAGTGCCAGCGCCTAGTTAGTACAGCATCGTACAGTACCGTACGCAGCCGCCGCCGCGGACGGGCCTAGCCAACCCCCGACAAAAGTTTTTACTAAAGTACGAAGAGTCAGCGATCGGCAATCGATGAGCTCCGAGCCGGAGAGCGTCGTCAACTAACATGCCGTAATTTCCGACTCGGACTCTCGGAGCGCTGCTCTCTCGGTGTTTCGCTGGCTAAACGCGAACCTCGTGGAAGGCTGCTTGTAATTGTATGACCCCCCCTGGAAGGAGCTGAAGGAGGGGGTGAGGAAGGGAATGAAGTTTGAAATTGCTCAGTGCGTCGCTGCCGAATATACTGAATTGTCTTCGACTTACCTCATCCACCCACGCGCCAAATTCTGCTGCGCTTGGCACGTCCAGTTGCTTCGCCTCTGACCTATCTTCGCCTCGTTGTGCAGGAAACTCGCTCGGAAACTGCGGGAGCAACTGTCATTTGTTTTAGTTGATTAAAAGAGGCAAGAAATTTTTTTAAAATGGCTTATGGTTGGACATAAACCCCGCAACATGGTCACGGGAGACCTGGACATACTGCTCGTGTATCTAAGGACCTTACATTACAACCCGGTGAATTTTTGTATCTGATTTGGAGGGCCTTCCATCTGAGTCTTGCGTGTAGTTTCGACGCATTGACGGATACCCTTTTGTTTTGAATATCGCCCTTCGTTCTCGTCTTCATTTCGTCATTGTACCTCGTGTCCTAATTTTGATGGCCGTCTCCGCATCTTGTTACTTCTCCATCCCCTCGAACTTGTGCTTGCCAGTGTGGCACTGGTCCCGCTACACCATATTCAATTCAAATGCTACCTAGCATGGGATCTTACTCCTACTATCGTACATGTTGGCTGCTGGATCTGCGATGTATCGTGTGCCGTCATGACGCTATTGTGCTCGTAGTATGACCTTCCAACCATGCATGACCCGACGGAGTCCAACCATGGTTGTCCTTGGCTGGCGCATCAGCACCGCGATCGATGAGGAAAACCGCGAGCTCCAAGTGACCACAGCACGATGCCCAATGTAGTAGAGTCCACAAACCCGTTGTCCTTGGCTGTTATATCGGCGCCACGCTCGATGAGATACTGTGCGACTTCCACATGACCACAGCCTGGGTTTGATTCCCGGTGTAGTGGAGCTAACCCGTCTTTTTTCTTGGCAGTCACATCGGCTCCATGCTCGACGAGAAGCCGCGCGAGGTTCACATTTCCAGATCTCTATGGCTCATACAGTGGAGTTGATCCATCCTTTGCCTTGGCTGATACATCGGTGTCGTGATCGACGAGGAGCTGCGCGACTCGGACATCCACATTACCGCGACGCGATGCGTGGTGCAGCGAAGTGCACCCATTCTCATCTTTGGCTGACACATCAGCGCTGTGCCCGACAAGGAACCGCGCAAGATCTACATTACCGCTGTATGATGATGCCCCACACATCGGAGTCGATCCATCCTTGTCCTTAACTGTGGCGTCGGCGCCGTGTTCGACGAGGAATCGCACGACATCCACACCATCGATATACGATGCCACGTACTACAGGGGAGTTGACCCTTTCTGATTCTTGGCTGACACGTTGGCACCGTGTTCGATGAGAAGCCGCGTAAGATTCATATGACCACGATGACACGCACGATGCAGCGGAGCCGACCTATTCTCGTCCTTAGCTGACACACTTGCACCGTGCTCGACGAGGATGCGTGTGACATCCACATTTCCCAATTCTGATGCCAGATGCATTGGAGTTGAACGACTCAGATCAAAGACGTCTTGGGAATCCAGGTCCTGTGGATTCTCCAAGGCCAGGTATCCCACAACGTTAGTGAGGCCACAGAAGACGGCATAATGTGAAGGGGTTCGTCTAAGGGGCAAACGCCTTTCCAGTTCTTCTATTCGCCACCAAAGCACATTTTGGGTCGCGTATCAAGACCCAAATCGCAAGATGTGCTTTACTCGGATCGAACAGTTGTTTCATCCCTTCTTCTGCATTTTGTGACACACCCTCAAAATGGGCATGCTCAACCCAGTGTTTGACAACATACCCAACAAGAGGATAATACATCAGGCTATCTTGGGCGACATTTTCATCCAGGTGTAATAAAATACCCTGGGCGACGAGGGTATGCGCGGGTGTTATAGAAATATGGTAACGGGGGATGATGGCGTCGCGTTTTTCGGAAAAGCGTGAAGACGTCAAGAGCTCCTTGACCGAAAAATGGGAGAATTAGATGGCTAAGAATCACCGACGCGAGAGACAGTAGCGTAGAGCAAGTAGACAGCACCGCTTCTAGCGGATCTTCCAGACGCCAATCCGCGCGGAACTTTGGAATTGAACCAACGTTGAGGTCGAAGGCGAGAAAATTCGCTAGCTCCTCGACATGGGACGGTCTGGAAGCGACGGAGACGCACTGAAACAGTCGGTACGCAAGTTCTAAGTCTGCTTTTTTGATTCCTCGCAAAGTGCATTCGTATGTCTCGTCGAGAGATTCTGGCAATTGGGCTAGGGCATGCTTGGTACTTCCCGGATGGCTGCCGCGGAGATAGAGTACTTGACAGTATGCCCAACGGAACCTACATTGCGGGTTTGAGCAAGGCTCACATAAATCAAGTACACGGTTACTTACATTCCGTTAGCGCGTTCTGTGAGGGTATCAATCACTAGTTGCGTGTCCTCCTGTGTCCACCTTCGATTCTTAGGATCCGTGTTGACGATGTACATAATGTAATCCTCGATGTCCTCCAACTGTCCGCTCTCATCATGGATAGAGATGGAACGAAAAGTCAAGGGCTCAAGTACAGTCTTTATGTCTGTCTCGGGTCGGCTGATCACACAAATATGCAGATTCGTGAATGGCGACTCGACCAGCTGTACCACAAGTGGTAGGACTTTCTCCCGAGCGGACTGCAGAGCGGATGTGTCTGAACATTCGTCTAAGGCATCAATAATCAGATAGACCTGAACTTGTCCTTGTAGTTCCAGTAATTCCGGTAAACATCTGACAAGTCCGTCATCGCTAGGATGTTGTGAACCATCTTCGTGTTTCGAGTAGAACTTGGAAAGCAAGTCAACGTAGGAGTCGGACCGACGGCAAAGCTGGACTAGCACAGAGGAGAGCAGCCTACGAAGGTCCTTCTTCTGATCCTCCCTGAAGTCATGGTAAAATATAGCAAGAGATGCGAGCCCAGAATCACGTATTGTCTCAATCTCCTCGATGATGGTGGAACTGGGAAAAACTGTAAGTCTTCAAGACGAAAGTGTTGAAGGGTTAACGTACAAAGCACGCTCTTCCCTGCACCAGCTACGAAAAGAGGAAAACTGTCGGCCTCTGCGTAAGAAGAGAATGTATTGCGTGGCAACTAATGTTTACCATGGATCCATAGAAGGCCGCTCAGTCTGGATGCTTTCCATTTGAAAGTGTATCGCCTCGAATGAACCACGTCCCACACCCACTGTGACACGATTCGCGCGCGATGTTGTGATCTTTCTATGGATCAGGGGGAGACAGCCAATCTCGAATATATCTCTGTAACTTGTCACCTGCCAGACAATCTCGGTAAGTGGTGTCAGAGAGTGCAATGTTCAGAAATAACTGACATTCCGAATTGTTGTTATCGTTCACCATTAGATGTGAGATTTCTCGCGCTCAGTTGGAAGGAAGTTGAAAGTGGGGGCGAGACATTAGACAGTGGAAACGTGCGGTGGGAAGACGTAAGGAAAAGATTGGCACCGCCAACGTGACCTACAAAGGTAAGGTGATTGATTACCTGAAACAGATGGGCGTAAGGTGGAGTTGGGCGTTGGACTGTGGGGTTCGTTATTGAACATCATATTCGATGCGCGAGGGTGGAGTATTTGGAGGGATGACGATGGCGAAGTACGAGAAGCCCAGAGACGAGATAGACAGGATTTCAATAAGGATAGAATGAAAATGATCTTAAAGATCTATAAACATGAAGAGGAGAAAGCAGGGCCGAGGTCATTGGGAAACACCTGGCATGCTACCCAGAACCTAAGAAGGAAAACAGTTCCAACTTATCCAAAGTCACCCTCAAAACTCGATTTGTCATGGTCCTTCGCGATTTCTCCGCTCTTTAACTTCCCCCAGTCAACTCCTCATTTCCCTGTTTTCCGCCCCTGTTCCCTGTGCTAGGAATTTCCCAGTGTTAAACAACCCGTTATGCTGCCTATATAATTTCTCGTAGTTCGCTTGTATGCAGTACGCCGTGAACTGGATTTCTGGATCGACATCGTCCGTCTCCAACTCATTCTTGATTTCGACCACGGTCTCCAAAACTTCAGCAGCAGGTCCTTTCGCGCGCCCATCCAAACACCGATCACCTGGGACGGCAGATAGCAACTGAAGATGGCGCTGAGGGCTGCTAGGAGTATCTTGTGCCGCTCAATCTCATTATCATGATACTGATACATTGATCCGAAAATTCGTTGACGGTGGCCTCGAGCTCCGCAAGGTTAATGTCATCGGAGTCTATGGGAGGGTTACCAAGATGATCGAGCAATTCACCGAAGGGCGGATATAGGAGGGATGTGGGGGTGATTTGGACATCCCCACGGGGACGGCCGTTCAAGATGCGTCGCTTTTCATCGACTTGAAGCTTTTGAAAGAAACTTGCCTATGCGACATCAGACGGTGGCTCCAAGCGTATAAGGAATTCTGCAAGTATCTTATGAAAGGGGTAACCAGGTTCTGTGGCCGGGTTGGTCCGAGTACATCGCGGGTGGTGAGGGCAGGATGACGTGGATGAGTTGATATGGTACTTGGTCTGGAAAACATTACTGTAGTAAGGCCAGCTGTTCTAGCCCCATAGCCGTACATTAGTCTTCCGAGTTTAGATGTAAGCTTTTCACATAGTTGAAGAGAAGAATAGAGGACAGGAAGAAGATGAGCGGAATGGGGAGGCCAGAATGTTGCAGCCTAAATAAATACGGCCAAGTGGGGGATTGAACCCAGGCTCCCTGAATAGGTGCTCTACCACTTGAGCTATCTAGCCTTGGGTAATTAATTTGGATTGGCTTTTTGGTCACTATTTGGTCCCTATTTTAGGCTGGCACGTTTAGTTGTTTCAAGAAATCAATAACAGCATCATTGGGGCACTTGCAAATACGGATAACTTTGCTAATTGGGTTACAGGTGTTAAGTGATCAGGAGGCAATGAATAATAAATTCAGAACGGTCAGGTATCGAGAGCTTCGTATAGACGGGCAGAAAAGAATAGAGACATCAAGGAGGCAGCACACTTAGGGGTGCCAGTGGCCAGTTGCCGTCAGTTGTAACTCCTAACCCTAACATGTTCGGGCCATTTCTTGAACTTGAACTACAAAAATGCGGAAACACTGCGATTTTCCATGCCACCGCCTTGTTCAAGTTCTTCCGAACTTGGCCTTAACAAAATAAGTGTCCTTGATTAGCATGCATGTAAGTTACGCAGCCAATAGCTGAGCACCCCAACTTGTCACAGTGCTGGTCCCTTGACATATCGCCGTCCCCCGATTTCTAAGTTCCCCCTTTCCCCATATCCTGCCCTCCACTTGCAATTCAGTTTTTTAGATATCAGTCTTCAAAATTTCCCTTTTGCCGTAGTACCGTCGTTGATAACATTGAGTTAGCTTCTCGTCGACTGGTCTTTCAGACCAAGTTAGGGGAAGTCCGATGGACATGCACATTGCACTTTCCCGATGTGCAGTGGAAGGGAAATAACCCATAGCCACATTCGCTCATGACCAGCACCGTTACGATACGCTCGTGTATACACACGCATTGGTATTGATAATGGAAATGGATGGACAATGCCTCTTGTCAGATTCTGAGAACGTTATAAGTAACTTAGTACATTCCATAATCGCGAGAATGGCAAGCAGCCAGCGGATCTTGGTCGGCGCTTACTGTGCTGTACAGTACCCTCAACTTCATGCTTTCTCATCTTGGCGAGACAACGAACGCATCCCAGTCGTCTGGAGGATGGAGGACTCGCGCATACAGGCAGCGTCGTCTTAAAAACCTTTTCTCTCTTCTCTTCCCGTCGCTCTCTCAACGGCTTCAAGTTCTGATGATGGTCGCAGTGAAAGGGGTTCTCCTGGCCCGGGCGCTTGGCAATGCCCACAGTAGACGTAGACTCCCGGTTTCCTCCCTCCATGGGTGATCGGTGGCCCAGTGGCGCTGGCCATGGCCTTGTGAGCCTGAGTTTGAGCGCCGATGTTCCAACGGATGGTGGTGTCAACCTAAACTTCTTTGCTAAGTTGCCACAGAGCACTAGGTATGCTTATTTGGAGATCATGGCGTGTGTCACTGGCAGAGGGTGACTGGCGACTTTCCATATTGACGCGCAGCATGTCCCCATTATAGGTCGCCTGCCGGTATGCAGTCCGTGTCCCTCGCACGAAGTACCATATCGCGACATCACGTCCCTTTAGAACGCCTGATCGGAACTCAGTCAAGAACCCAGCAACTGTGCTCCTGCATGCGGCATGTGTATCTCTGATCCCCGCCCGTGCTGTTGGCCCTGATCACGAAGAGCGAAAAAGTCGGACTCCCGTTCGCGGTAAGTGCGATTTGAACGTACTTTTGCGTCACGCTCTCCTTACGGGATGTGGTAATCGGTTGGCTCCTGCCTTTCTTGATCGAATTCTTCCTCCGCTCTGCCGACTTCTCGAGCGAACACCTACCGCTACCGTACAGGCGTACACATTCACAGGCCGCACCATTAATATGCACACTTCTCGAGGCTCGTCTCTCATCAACTCCTCATCAGCCTACTCGTGTGTTTCCTACTGCCTGTCATTATGTCTGAACTACCGTGCAAGTTTCGTGTTGCTATCTGGTTGGCATTTTATTCATTTCCTTGGCACATTTTCTTCTGGTTCTTGCGAGCACCATTGGCCGTTTATTGATCAAAAATAAACTCTCTAGCGGCGGTGGTGTTGGCGGATTGACCCTTGCTTTCGCCTTGTCTAAATCTCCTAATATCCATGTCGATGTCTACGAGGCGGCTTCCAAATTCACAGAAATAGGCGCTGGAATCGGTGTCTGGTGGCGGACCAGACAAGTCCTTAAGTCGCTCGGCTTGGAAGAGGATGTAGTCCGCCTGCTGTCCTTCCGCCCAGGTCAAGACAAAAGTGAGCTAGGACTTGCGGCGTGGGACGAGGAGAGTTGACGGCTAATGGCCCTGCACACAGTACCCTCTATACAGTATCGAAAGGCTGATCAGCGCGAGGGCATTGCAATGGGACCGATGTACTCTCGAGGTTTGACTCTTTCCCATTTCATTTTTTCCGTCTTTGGGTACAATGCGCCGATCTCATTTGCGACTTTTCTCTTCTCTTCCAGGTGGATTGATGGGAGTCCATCGCGCAGAGTTTCACGAGGCGCTGCTAAACCGTCTGTCCCCGCGCTGCCGCACTTACTCGTCCAAGCGTCTGGAAGGCTATTCCCAGCGCCCTGGTGTGCCAATCCAGCTCCGCTTCCACGACGGTTCAACCGCGACGTGCGACATCCTCGTCGGGGCCGACGGCGTCAAGTCCGTCGTTCGCAAGACAATGTTCCAAGACGCCGCCGCCTGGGCAGAATCGCAGCACCGCAATGCCGACGCCGCGGAGCTGCGCAGCGTGAGCGAGCTCCGCTTCAGTGGTACCCTCGCCTACAGGACACTTATCCCCGCCGCAAAGCTATCGAGTATCGCCCCTCACCATAGGGTATTTTCTTCTCCGGTGCAGGTGAGTATGAACGCATGGACGTTTTGTTCGGCTTGCTAGCTTCGGAGTACTTACCTTGTGCAGTATCTAGGCAAAAATAGGGTGAATTCCCCAGAAGCTCATGTGTCGTCGATTTCTGATTCGATGCCTTGTTTTCCCCTTAGCACTTGATAGCGTATCCGATTTCCCGTGGCCGGTTCATCAATTTCTGTGCTTTCGAAATGCGCCCCCACGAGGAGGGCACACATTTCGGAGGCCCCTGGGTCGTCGATGTGGATCCCTCATACGTCGTCAGTCTATTTCAAGGCTGGGAAAAGGACGTCTACGACCTCATCCAAGTGTGTATACAGCCCGCTATACAGGAAAATATCTTATTATCGATGCTCATGACGTTTTTTCAGTGTTTGGGTGGTTTAAAGATATCTCGCTGGGCGGTCAACGTAGTGCCACCCCTACCGTTCTTCGCTTCTGGAAACGTAGCGATCCTTGGGGACGCCGTAGGCATTAGTTTCCTCTCTGGCATATCGCGTACCTGATCATAAACAACGCAAGGCACACGCTATGGCCCCTTTTCAGGGAGCTGGTGCGGGACAAGCCATCGAGGTCAGTCAGCTAGTTTCGTGAGACGCATCGGGATCGCTCAAAAATCCCTCTTTGCTTCGTGTTTATTAGGATGCTTCGGTCATCGCCTCCCTACTCTCGCATGATCTGGCAACGCAGGCGACAGCATCGCACGTACTCGGCATATATTCCCGCATCCGCCAACCCCTCGCCACGGAAGTTGCGCGGCGCTCACGCCTGAACGGGGAGCACTTCGCACTTCGTGGGCTCGTCGGGCAGGATGTTGTCTCGTCCCCGCGCCTGCTCCTCGGGATCACGAAGCAGATACAGGACAACTTCGAGTGGGTCTCTGAGACCGACGCCGGCGCGGATCTACAACGGGCCATGGGTCTGTTGCGAGCAGAGCTCGCATCAACGTAGCGTTGGATTTCTCCGAGAGCGGCTACTGATATCGTTACGGGATCCAGGTGATCAGGTATTTGAACAGATGAACGGCCTGAGATGGTACCGTATACTATGATAAACATCGTGTTAGGTTTTCTTCACTTGATGATAATGCATACCATATTTCTCACTCATTTGAGCCGAGACGGAGTCGAGGTGTGACTTATGCAGGGCTGACAGAGAAGGTTTCCGGAGAACGATCCAAGTTTTGAAGGGTCGATCCGTCGTGCTTGTCAAAAGAACATAGCACCGTGTAAAAGACCATGAAGACGGCTCGACGTTTTATTTTCAGCTCCACCACCCCCAGGCTGTTGCGCCCTTCAGATGGGATCACCTAAAACAAACAAGCTAAACACCCTTGATTAGCCATGCAAGTTGCGCAGTAGTGATGCCCAACTAATAGATATGAGATAACGGGGCGCGCAATACTACTGCCGTCTGCCGTCTGGGAACGCACTGATGAGAAGCGCTGATGTTATGAGATAGCTCACTCATTGCACCATCGTGTGTAGAAATCCCTCGCCTTGCTTTTCTACATAGACCTCCTGACGGCCCCCGAGTCAATCAGCGTCTGATTGCGATTGCGATTGCGAGAAATTTTCTCCATTGTTCCTTAATTTTGTTCTCCTTCTCCGAGTCTTCCACTCTCGGATTCGGGTCATCTCATCTTCTCACTTAGTGCCAGGCTACTCACATATTACCTGGTCTCACCCGAATCACACTGACGTGTCCTCCAAACCCGCTTCACAAGGAATACGACATACTGTGCATTTACTTTATATTCACTCTACCGAGTAAACAGTACACCGAGATAAATACACCACGAACCGACCATCATTTGTCATTGCCTCCTAACAAGGAAGACAGTTCAACTTCTCTGAAGTCGTTCTGAGGGCTCAATTATTGTGCTCCTTCGTAATTTCACGGCTCTTAAACTTCTCCCCCCGTTCAACTCTTCATGAAGGATCCGAGTCGGAAATGAGATAACAAACCCTTCGTTGTGGAAGTCCTCCACGAGGCAGGTGGGATCCCCTTCCCACCCATGTCAATGCGTGGGCACGTAGCGCGCGATTGTATGGTTTTGTCTGACCGATTCCATGACCACGATGTGTCATTCTCCTGGTAATGTGACAATTACATGGCCGAGAAGCTTCGGCGTACGATCTCGTTCGGCACAGAACTGATGGAAACTCAGCTGGCGCAATATTGGTGAGCAAATTTGACAACAACGTGTTCATTCTTCATATTAGCAACATACAGAACCCGGTTCTCGTTCCATAGCTTTGGGTCCCTATGGTAGACTGAATGGTGAATTCAAGGCAATCCAAACAAACAACAAGACAAACAAGGTTAGGTAGCGGTAATGTGGGTGTTGCGCGGTCGTTACAATACTGGTGGATCACAGGCCTTGTCAACGACTTCGCCTGGTGCGCGATTAGCCTGCCTGACTGTACATTTCGCCTTTGGGATTCGATCCGAGTCATCGACAGAGAGGTCACTGGCAGTGGCGCTGGCCATGATTTTGAATCGTGAGTATGAGCTCGAGTAGTACTACCCCAAGCGCCATTGGAGAAGTAGTAAAACCTTCCTCACTGCCGGGCCGCCGCGGAGCCTTAGTACAAAATTGGGCCAACTCCCCGTTTGGACCCATGACGGCGGTCACCTGCGATTACGTGCCAGTGCCAGTGATCCGTCTCCCTCGCACGAAGTACCGTATCGCAACGTCACGCTTATCCCATATCTATGGGATGCGCGTCAACGTGCGCTGAGGGTGTTCAAGTTCTTCAACAACGACATTTTGCTACCTGCCAGTGTGGGATGCCGATGCCAGTGGAACCACACGGCAGTTGTTGTCGCATGCGTCATATCGCTTCCTTGCCGGTGCTGTTGGCCCTGACCACGAACAGCGAAGGACACCTATTTTTGCAGAAAGTGCGATTCGAACGTACATTTCGTCACGCCTTACATAAATACGGAATTATGGGTAATCGCGTGGCCACCTGCCTTTATCGAACGAATTCTCCCTCCACTGTCCGTCGGCTTATACAAATCCTACATGCACCAACCCTCACATATCGCGCCCTTAATACACACCCTTCACCATGTGACTCTTTTTCCTCGTCAATCTTCTTTGTGTGTTTTCCACTTCTGCTATCGTGCAGAACCACCATGCAGCTTTCGCGCTGCTATCTGATTGGCATTTTATCCGGTTTCCTCTTTCAGCGTTTTTTTTTTCGTTACTAGCTCCTTTGGATGCTCCTTGATGAAAAACCAAACACTCTAGCGCCCGGGGGGGAGTTCATCAAGATCACGGAGCAAATGCAGCGCAACTTTGATTAGGTTTCTGAGATCGACGCTGGCACGAATCCACAGCGGACCATGAATCTATTGCGGGCAGAGCTCGCGTCGGCGTAGCGTTTGATTTACCTGCGACTGGTTACAGATTTTCTCATCATACCATTGAGGCGGCGAGCAGATGGACAGACGGATGACCTGAAGGGGGTACTATGTACTATGATAAGCGCCGTGTTGGGTGTGCAGGCGCGCTTGTTGGTTCGGGCGACTTGTGTTTTCCTCACTTGATAATAATGCTATATCAATCACTCACCTGCGCCGAAGTAGCGTAAGTTTTGCGGAAATGCGAAGGTTTGTGGTGAACAATCCAAACTTTGAAGGATCGATCCTTCGTGCTTATCAAATAAAAGTCCATGGGAAAAAGCCATGAAGACGGCTCGGTGGCTATATGATTGCTGAGCATTTGAAATAATGCTGTAAGATAGTGTAAAAGTTGCAGGTTGTATTGTACGTATACTGTAAACTTATATGGCGATAAACATACGTCAAACGAGGTTAGCCATGCGATTGGCTAAATGCACTCTGCTTCTAGCACTTTATAGAGGCAGCCGTCAGGAAAAAGGTATGAATGATTCGTCAACGTAACTTACGCATACACATGCCTGTGCGAACCATCACAAACTGGTACGCCCCCCCGAAAGGATATAAGTCCAATAACTTAGATGAAAGAGATACGATTTCTTGCCTCGGACTTTCTCCCACTCAACACGACAATGTCTCCGTGAACCATCGTTACGCGGAGGCTCTCTTTCTTCACCTTGGAATTTGACCCGTCGGACGCAGAGTGCGAAGAGATCGAGAGCAACGAGATATCTGCACCCAGACAGAGCAGGACGAGGTGCTTTACGAGCGAGGAGAACGTCTGGCGATGCTGCGAAAGGATCGCATAATTTTCAGCGCCGTCATTTAAGCAGGACTACAATTGCCCCAACGCAAGTCGTGTGAGCGTACCTTGCCGTCCGAGATCCATGCGTGGATACGCAATGAACGCACCCTTAGTGGCCATAGGTCGTAGCAATAAGCCCTCATGGCACCCTCGATGATCCCGGTCTGTTGCCCCCACACTCCGCGCCCATTACGGGAGAGCGCAGGGTCATCTCCGGATTCGAACAGCGGGGTGGAAAATACCGTCGCGCCAATGTTACGCTCGATTCTGACGTCACGCTGTAAGGTTTCGAATAGCGCCGAGGCACTCGCCTGTAGCGACGCTCTGTTACCGTTGAATATATGGCGCACGGAGAGCGAATTTGAATTGTCATCATCATCGTCAGCCAGAGAACGACGGCCTGGCGAAGCGATAGGGTCGCCAGAATTGTCAGATAGCCTTGGAGCAGCAACCAAGTGATAGCAAAAGAGACGGGTCCCATCCTCAAAGCTGATGGGGAGCTCGGCGGTCGTGGGCGCAGCGCATTTGTCATCTGGGGCGATCGTCGCAGAGTTTACCTTGCGATCACGCGTAGAGAATGCGCCAATTACCCAGCCTATTTCTCTTTCTGGGTCCACCTTGGCGCTACAAGCAACGCTTTCACAGACTCGATGACGAAGAAAGCGTTGTACATTGACGCGGCCACATGTTGCGCAGAAATAGCCAACTGGGAAAGTGCCACTCGCAGTAGAGTTCCCAGAAAAAGGGGCAAGAAGAGGAAGCGGAAGTAAGAGGCGAGAGCATTCGAAAGAAGGAGGACCTTGCAGCTCTAGCGCGACGTGCTCGTGCTCTTGCTCCCACCATGGCCGCATAATGCTAAGGGACCACTCATGATAGTCTTGCTGCTCATCGTCCAGGAGTATATCCTCACCACCAGGCACCCATTCCAGAGAAAAGCACCAGGTATGTCGCGCTGTGAGGGCGTTTGAGGCGTTTCGCCACGAACACGTTTCCACCTGGCGAAGAGACAGACCCACAACGAAGTGAGATCGGTTGCCTGACGGTGGCAAGCATGAGTCACCTTGACTTCGGATATCTTGAACAACCCTAACCAAAAGTGTCCGATCTCCGACGGGAGCTTCCAGGGAACCATCGGCGAGTTACGAGCGAACACAGGGGACACGACCTCGCCAGCAGACTGTGCTGCGAGTAGGGCAGCAACCTCGGGAGGAGGTCGCGGAATGGGTGGTTCATGAAGGCCCTCGCCTCCATCAGCGGGGGTCAACATCGACGTCGATTTGTCTGGCGGCACAATTGAATTTGCATCAAGCGACTCGGAAAAGCAGGGATTGATGGATCTAGATGAGGGTTGACATGTATCCGCCTGAGGCATACTGTTTTCAGGTGACCTCATCTGTTCCGCGGAAGGTTGGATACTTGAAGAATGGCCCTGAGGGTGCCCATCGAGGTCAGTGGTGGAGAGGGGTAGCTCAGCCATAAATCCATCACGGCGGTCCAGCTCCTTTCCATCGTTGATCCCGCAAGAAGGGACATCTAGGGCACCGAGAAGTAGAGGCTGCACAATTTCATGATTCGCTAGACGTGAAGGTCCAGCTTCAGGAAAACCAGTTGATGAATGAAGGGAGGTTCCTGGTCGTGTGTGCGTGTCGTTCACCATGCATCCTGCCTCCAACGATGAAACGTGGGCAGCCGACTCCGAACGGCTCACGGCGGGAGGGTCTAGAGGCATATGAACCTCGCGGACTCTGTGACAAAAAAGCCAAGTTAGTTGGCGAGAACAATCTCAAAGAGAGCTGCGCATGCTCGGGTGGGAGTCGAAAGTACATACATGGAGAAGCTAATCTTGCGGCCGTCCCAAGTATCGTCCTTTAACCATCCAAGACCACTAGAATCGCCCTTCCCCTCCGAAAAGATAAGTACCGGATGATGGAGGCCTTCCCAAGCGACACCGCCATGGTTTTTCGCGAGGGCGGGGAGCGCAGCAAATAGTTCATCCTTTCCCTGAAAATGCAACAAGACAGCATCAACATCGGACAATTTTCACAGACGAGGAGGGTCGTCTTACACCGGCCCACACTCGCGGGCGCAGGCCGGGGGGCACCGGAGCAAGAGTGCGCTTCGCGGAATGATGTATCGCATTTTTTGGTGGCTCGACGACGCGCCAGGTTGTTGAGTTTGTCCGTTTCGTCGTACGCGCGGTGCGAGCTGGGGCGTAAACGGCGGTGTAAAGATGAAGGAAAGTAAATTCGCATGGGCACAAGGAGGATGAGCGAGTGCTTACATCGGGGGACGAGATAGCCGTCAGAGGAACCGTCATCGGACTCGGGTGTGTCCGGGTTCTCTGCCCTAGGAATGTTGCGTCGCGTTGTACGTGTGCTTAGAGTCGCCGCGTGTTTCAGAGCATCAGAGTTACGCGTAGTAGCCTTGATCTTGGTTTTTCTACCTCTGGCATTGTGAGATCGATTATCTTGGGGTGTAGTGAGCGATTCGGATCTGAGAATGTCGGTAACACCTAGCAATCAACGGAAGCAAAGGTCAATTAAAGCCCCTGATCACTCTGTGTGACCTACCGAACGCGGCGTTGTCCCTGGAAGCCTCTACGTCTGTAAAGTCCAGCCGCGCTCTTGCCTTGTTCTTCCCCTTATCCCTACTTCGCGGCTTTGGTGGAGATAATTGTGCAGCTAATGCCAGTGGAATGTTAGAGTCAGACGATTCTATGGACCAAAGAGTCAGGCGTGTGTTCCAGGGGGCACTATAACAATTCTGCGTACCAGCTGAAGCCGCCTCGTCTGTAAAGTCTAGCTGGTCCGCTCTTGCCTTGTTCTTTCCCTTATCTCCGCAACGCGGCTTCGGTAGGGATAATTTCGCGGCTAATGGTACACCAGAGTCGGACGATTCAACTACCAGTATGGGCCAAAGAGTCAGGTCAGACGTGCGTCGTTCCAGGGGATGCTACAACTATTCTGCGCACCAGCCGAATCTACAACGTCCGGGTATTGGAGGTCTGGAAGATCGTCAAGATCATCAAACTCGTTCGAGAACAGCTCATCCAGTGGCATCAAGGTATAGGGTGGTGGGTGCACGCGTCTCGACTCACACTGATCGCACTGCGGTCCTCGTGCCGCGGTGTTCCACGGGCGTCGTTCCTCGTTGCTCATTTCGCACATCATAGACTGACCTGGTGAACCTGGCTGCGCTCCGTCTGGCGGCGGAACCACTCCGGAATCCTCGACCAGCATAGCTGATCCTAGGTTATTTGTGTCCTTACCTGCCGACGCGCGTCCGCTTGCGATACCCAATTCGAACCCACAGTCCCCTGAAGGAGCTGCGACTGCGAGATCTTGGGCAGGCATCACACAGTCCATCACAGTATCGACATGGGCGGCCTTCGCATTTCTGGGCCGTCCAAATGGCACAACTGGTGATGGCAATCTCCCAATTTTCCGTTGCCACGAGAGGCGTGTGTCTGTATCTGGCCGCGTGCAATCATGAGCACTACACGCATTTGGGGAGGGGGAAGATTTACCATCATCAGTATCCATGGCCCTCTTCGCACGCTTTCCATGGCCGTGGGTCTCCCCGCCCGACGTGGTCACGCGCCTCGTCATGCTCTTCAAAGCTGTTGTCTTCTCCATCCTGATCCTCGTCCCCTCGTCTTCGTTAATCCATATCTTCCCCCTTCCTCCCCCTCTGCTCTTCAATCTATCCCCATCGCGGTGCAGCGGCAATTCCCGCCGTTCCTCATCGCCGGGCGCCGCGTCGTTCGCTTTGCGCTTCGCACCACACGCGATGGGATGCTCGCTTGGCCACGGCGCAAGTGCGGGAGATGGAGACGATGAGGAGAGGACTTGATGAGCTATGGGGGGAATCTGCGCTTCATACTGTGACGCGAGTAGATGCCGGTCGTCCTGGGTCTGAGTCTGCGTGGCAGCACCGATGTCAATGCCAGCGCTAATGCTCTCGCCATTCGCAAGTAACGGTAGGCTGGTGGAGCGAGCTGCAGCTCGCGATGACCGCGCTGCGTCATGACGACCAGGTCGGTTACTCAGAAGCCATTTGGGCGCGGAAGGTGCGGTGTGTCCGTTGCCCATCGCCATCGTTGAGGCGGCTGCGGTGTTGGGCGGCTGTTGTGGCGACGTGGTGTCAGTTGCTGCCGGCGCCAATTGTTGAAGTGTATTAGGGACGTCGACTCGAATGTCCTCGGACATATCGTCGACAGGCAGAGCGGGCTTTTTGCCTGTGTCGAAGATGGAACGAGCCGCAGGAAAGTTTTGGTTATGTGAAAATGAGGGGGAAATGAGTGAGAAGGTTAGGGTATATACGTCCTCGTTCCCAGGGCTGGTGCCTGTGGCAGATGACAGAATTAGAAAACGAAACGATGGTGGACCCGCAGCACAAAACCAGGGAAAATTGCGGCGAAACTCAGATAAATACTCAGACGCTCAGCCAAGTTAAAATTATGCGATGTGCTTCTTGTAACCTGACAAGCTATCATTTTATCACTGGCATGGTTGTGCCATCTTATCTTATCATATTGGTTTTGGTCACATGGGAGGGACCAGAGATATGGGCAACAGTCAAATCAATCACTATAATGTATAACAAAAAGTTTTAGCATGAGGGCTACAGTATAGCTTGCCTTGACTACAGGTATGGACTTGGTCAGTTTCATGATTACAGTATTGTTCACAAGATGCTTCATCTTCCCATGCTACAAGTCTTTCTTGTCGATCAATTCCATTTCATCCAGCATCACTACCAAGGCTTCTTCACACCCAAGTCATTGTCATTATAGTGTTGTCACAGCTTGGCCTGACTCAGCTCTGTTCCTACTTGGCTCAGCACCTGCTAAACCAAATTAGGATGAGCTGGGTGAGCTAAGCTGAATTTTTGTGAGGCTTACTATGAAAGAGGCATCTAAGGCTACGGTTAAGTGCCTATGATGATACCATTAGCTGGTTCTGGCAGGCCCCACATCGCGATTTGCAAACTCGCAGAAAGGAAAAAAATACCACAAGTATTTTCTTTTTTTAAGCAAAAAAGAGGGAAAGGGCCATGGCCATTCATTCGACGTGTTTGCCCCCTGCGCCGCCGCCGCGTCTCCGCCGGCTCTTGACCGCCTCCCGATGTCTCCGCTTCCACTCACGCGTGAGTTCCCCACGCACAGCCTCCCAGCGCGCCCGGATCTGCGCCTCGTCCTCCGTCCTTACGAACCTGACTAGCCTGCGCACGTGGTGCTGGCCCTTCGCGTGCGAGTGCGAACTATGCGGGAAGAAGAATGGCAGCGTGGCGTCGAGGCCTTTGGTTTGTTGCGCCGGCGTTAGCTCGAGGGCTGCGACTGGGCGTATGGTGGTGGTGAGATCAGATGTGGATATAGAGATGGGGGCAGTCGCGGGTGCGTTGTTTGCGAAAGCGGCTTCTTCCAAGTCGAGGTCGAGCTCCGAATCCAGGTCGAGGTGGCCGATCAAGGAGAAGCCTGCTGTCAAGTCAAGTAAGGATCATGTCAACGTTAGACACTAATCAACGAAACTTACCTTCCTCTTCGCGAGGCGCGAACAAGTCCTTGAGTTTCGTTGTCGACAGCCGCTGCACAGGAGCAGTAGCAGGATCGGGATGGGGTTCGAGGTCTCGTGTCATAATGGTAGCACTCTCGTGTGCCAGCTGGTCGACAGACATTTGATTATCTGGCCGCCGCTGGGAAGTGGGGACGACCTCAAAGTCGGCAGAGGCGTCATTCGGGTTTTGAGAGGCGGTTAGGACCGCATTCATGGGAGACTCGGTGCCAGGAGAGGCCTGTTCCATGTCCGAATCGATGCTCTCCGCGCCGCCCCAGTCTTCGTTCGCCTGACCGAACATGGAATCCAGGAGTTGCAGCATCGTCGCCTTCTCCGCAGCCAAGTCAGCGCTCGTTGATTCGACAACCACAGGCATTGATGCGCGAGACAAAGCCAGCGCAGCGCCTGCGGTCACGTACGCCGAGTCGTTGTGATCTTCCATGGGACTCGGTATGGCATCGAGGAGCTCTTCTACCTCCTCGTCAGCCTCGACCTCCGTGGACTCTCCGTTCGTACCGGCTCCCCCACCACCGTGCTCTCCGCCTACCGCAGCCAAAGCGGACATCGGCGACGGCGCCTGCCCGCCATCCAAAAACACGCCGCTGAGATGCGAGCTGCCCCATCGCAGCGGGTCGATCGTCTGTCTGCGCGCGCGTGTAGGTGGCGGGCGTCTCTTCTTCCCCTTTCCCTGTTTCTGGATCTGCTTGCCGCGAGAGAGACTTTGTGAGGCTTTGGAAAGCGGGTCGATGGGCGGACCGAGCGGACGCGCAGGGCGCATGCGCATGGGGCGGATAAGCCGTCCTAGCGGGGTGACGCGCCACTGTGGGTGGAGGTGGACGTTCTCGGGCGTGACGAGGGA
The DNA here is from genome assembly GCA_003316435.1 of Russula virescens. Taxonomy (NCBI): domain Eukaryota; kingdom Fungi; phylum Basidiomycota; class Agaricomycetes; order Russulales; family Russulaceae; genus Russula; species Russula virescens. Next base: position 69,753 of record QFEY01000816.1, on the reverse strand, counting down.
CATATTTTGCGCGTGTTTGCCCTGAACTCCGCGAGCAAGTCTCCGGCGTTTCCTGGGTGGCTGCTCGTCCACACCACCTGCAGACGACGACGCATTTTCGAACAGGATCCTGGAAGCAGTGTAAGGACTGAAAGAAGCGCGGAGCATGCATGCTCAGGGCTCAGAGCTCACCGCTCGCGAAAGTCAGGTTTTGCTTCGCCGATGCGTAGTTTCGCGCCTTTCCACGTTGAACCACTGAGTACATTCATGCCTATTGGGATCAAATAAAAGTCAATAACACGATCAGACCGAATAGCGCGGTGGGGCAGCGAGTTGGCTATGGGGCCACATACATCTCGATAGCTGCGCCTTGGTTGTCTCCAGAGTGACATGGGCGAAATTGCGTGGCTGCCCAAGCGCGTCCAGTTTGCCCAAGCCATCGAGGGCGGTGATGGAGCCGAAGACGCTGAGGCGACGCGAGAGATCATTGTCGGAGATCGCAGGAGTGAGACCGGAGATGTGCAATCTTTTTGTTATGAGCTCCGGGTGTCTCTCGCTGTGTATCTCGGACATGACGGAAATGAGGTGAGGTAAACCAGTGTTGGGTGTGTGTTGTCAGTGCCGTGTAGCACGTGACAGCGTTCGTGCCGACGGTTTTATAATTGGATGACAGAACGATAATCTTTCCGCAGACACGATGAGTAGCGACCGACTGGGCCCAATGTCTGCCCATAATCCCTTTCGATCTCCAGCAGTGACTCCAAATCCCACTGGAGCCTCAGCAGCTTCGTCGAGCGTCCCATCATATGCTACTCTCCCGCCCATCACCACATTCCCGACGGGGGACTCCTCTGCATCGAACCCCCCACCGAGCTATTCTAACATCTCACAGGCAAACCCTCATTCCGATGACGAAGAGTCTCCGGAGGCTCTCCCTGAGCTTACTCCTAGGATTCCGTCTGCTCGTACATCTTCGAGCGATCCTCCACCTCTTCCCCCTCGAAACGATTCACGATATGGACCACCCTCCGGCCCACCTCCGTCTCTCCCTCGACGCACGCCGCCGATAGACGTTCTCCCCCCGAGCCTTTCCCCTGAACTCGAGACAGCCCCTCCTCCTGCTTACTCCGCTTCACCTGATGTCGGCCAAGGCGAGCTTGTCGTGCAGCAGGGTCCACGAAGACCTTTCCAGCGCGCCCCTGAGCCATTCTTGCCGTTCCCAACTCCCCAGGTTCCGCAGCTGGAACAGCAACAGCAGCCGCTTCAACAGCAACCTCCTCGGTTTGCACCGCCTCCAGGTCCTCCTCCGGGTGCATTAAGTCCCCCCACCGAGCGTCCACGCTCTCAGATGTCTGATTTCGCCCAGGACTTTTATAATGCTGGCGCTGGTACACCACCCACGGACGGGCCGCAGCCATATCAACCCCGGTATGCACCTCCACCTGGTGCACCTCCCCCGCGTCGTCGCGCAGCATCGACCTCAAGCGGTGCTGGATCCACGGCACCAAGTTCGGGTGACGGGCGACCAACAACCACACCCACGCCGGGCCATCCTCTGTTGCGCAATGGACAGACGCTCGTCTACCCCGACACATACACTTGTCAGAAATGTACGGTTCCCTTACAATATCTCTTTCTTGTTTTCACACTCACCCTCTATTATTCCCTATGCGATGAAGGTCAGAACACGGGTTACAAGAACTTTGATCCGTCGCACCCATGTCGCAAGTGCTGGGACCGGTTCGGCAAGTCGTTCACGTCCATTCTCGCCTCAAGCCCGTGGGGTGACTCGGGCGGCGAGGCAAGTCAGAGCCAGCGTGGCCACTCGTTCCAGCGCCCGCTACCCGCGTTCAAGCCTCCACAGGCGAGTTCCTCATCACGGCCACCTATGCCCGGTGCATATCCGTCGCCGACATCTGGGCCGCCCCCGGGTATGCAACAGTGCAATTCTCGTGCTAGAGCTATACCTTATGGCTCGATTCCCCCACCGGGCGCGACTGTCGTCATGCCGGGCGATCCACGTATCGGCGGCCGGCTATGCTGGCGATGTGGCGGACGCGGGACAACCCCATTCCTGATCTTTGACGAGACGACGTGTGAAACTTGTGGAGGTATCGGGCGGTTGATGAATTAGACGAAGGTTGTAACTACAGATAAAGTGAATTGAGATCTATCCGATGTAGTAATGGATAAGTCTATCGTGTATGTATAATGGACGGGTTCAGCTTTCCAGTCATCTCACTGAGGCCCAATGAACCGACAGACAATTGGTTGATCTTTTGGGTTTAACATGTTTACTATGAAGCAACATTTTAAGCTGAGTGATGTTCTCGTTTCATATTGAACGTACCACCGACGCACGAGTTTACTGGTCCTCTTTGGGATGCTTTTGTCTCTGACGCTCCTCGAGCAACGCTTGGTTTAGTCTTTGTAATTGAACGGTGACGGTCTTGTCTCCGCCTTTCAGGGCTGAATTGCGATTCTCGAAATCATCGAGAAAAGCCTGAATTCGGGCCTGTGCGCGTTTTGCAGACAGATTCTTGGTAGAGGATGTGGTGATACGAGGCGGTGGTTCAGAGACGTTTGTGTTGTCCATCGTTAAAGCGGATGAGCGGGAGTTGCCGACGAAAGACAATCAATTACCCGCTGCCCGATTCCTTGACTACAGCTAATATCCACTCACTCCCTTCAACACGATACTAAAGGTATAAAAACTGAGATGTCTCGCTTCGTGCGCGCCTCTAAATATCGGTAATATCCTCGCGCCCATCTGCCAAAGATCGCGACCCTGATCACCGTCTGTGAGCAGACATGTCTTTGGCCAGCCAGCCAAGAAAGAGCACGGGATCGACAACCTCAAGATAACCAGCAACGCCTGGGATACGAACATAGTCTCCTCCTCTGGCGTGCGTACTCCTCAGATCACTTGCGACCGCGTCCGGCGCCTCTCACTCCCAAACACAGAAATACGTCAGCGTAAACTGGAACGCATCAGGCGGCGGCGCGTTCGCCATCCTCCCCGCGCCATCGCCCTTCTCCGGAGCGCCGGGTATACCCTATAAGCTGCCCGACATTGTCCCGCTTGCGCGGAGCCACACCGCGCCAGTGCTCGACACAGACTGGTCGCCCCACGCAGACAATATCGTCGCATCCAGCGGCGAAGACGGCAACGTGCTCATCTGGCAGGTGGACGCTTCCGCGTTCGACGGGTGGAACGCAGACGGCTGGGTGCCCATAGACTTTTCGCCTGTGTTGCGCATCGATGCGTCACCACGTAAGGTCGGTCAGGTGCTCTGGCATCCCGCAGCGCAGCACGTCCTCGCGAGCGGCGTCGGCGACCACACAGTTAAGCTGTGGGACCTCGGGGCGCCCGAGAGTCCCCGTGCGGTCCTCTCTGGACACGCGGACACTATCCAGAGCCTCGCGTTCAACCCGACCGGCCAGATCCTCGCTACCACTTCGCGCGACCGCAAGATCCGCCTGTTCGACCCCCGTGTTGGCGGAGAGGCTGTCAGGGTCGGCGAAGGACATGCGGGCGTCAAGGGAGCCCGCGTCGTCTGGATGGGCGAGCACGATCGCATCGCCACAACTGGCTTTAGCCGCATGAGCGATCGACAAGTCGGCGTGTGGGAAACCGGCGCGCTCAAGAGCCTCAAGACGCTCACGCTGGACCAGTCTGCGGGCGTCGTGATGCCATTCTGGAGCGACAATAACATCCTTTTCCTCGGTGAGTGCACTCCCTCCTCGTTGTTTGAGAGTCTGCTCATGCGAGGCGTATGCATTAGCTGGAAAGGGCGACGGAAATATCCGCTACTATGAATACGAGAGTGATAACCTTTACGCGTTGGACGAGCACAAGTCGAGCGACCCACAGCGCGGGATGTGCTTCGTCCCACGGCGTGCTGTCAACACTTCGGAATGTGAAATCGCACGCGCGTACAAAGTCACCACCTCGAACGCCATCGAGCCCATCGCATTCATCGTCCCACGCAAGGTAAGTTCGCATTTCCCCCACCTCACATAATCACCACACGCGGTAACTGACGCACCGCCACGCCAGTCCGACTCTTTCCAGTCTGACATTTTCCCTCCCGCGCCCTCTATCGAGCCCGCCCTCACATCAGGCGAATTCTTCTCTGGGAAACCCGTCGCGCTCAAATACGTCTCGCTCGACACGGGCGCAGTATCCACCGCCGCCCCCACGTCCATACCCGTGCCAACGCCCACACGCTCCGCGACGGCGCCCGCACCTCAGCCTGCGCAGCCGCCGTCACTCTCGCCAGTCTCAGCCCCACAACTCACCAGAGTAGCGAGTGATCCTCTGCCGCCTTCCCCTGCACCTGCCCCCGCACCAGTCTCCGCGCCTGCCTCGGCGTACACCCCAACGCCCGTATCACCAGCAGACGTGCAGATCCCGCCCTCCCGTTCGGCATCCACGTACGTTCCAGACGTAAGTTTTTTTTCTTTTTCATGTGGTTCTGTACACTGAATCCGCGGGCTTTTAGGACGGCAGAGCTGTCGCTAGTTTACAGGAGGATAACGATAGGCTCAATGCGGAACTTCGTGAGGCCAACGCAAAAATTCGGAAGCTCGAGCTGCAGGTCGAAGGTCTCAAGGCGAACGCGCGCAAGGCTGCCGCCGCACTGCTAGAAAAGTAACCAAAACTTTCTTTCGATTCGATTTTTTTTCGTTTCCGTGGCGGGGAGATTTGTAATAGTTTGAATGTGTAGGGTTGACGAAGAAAAGAAAAATGATACTTCTACGTTTTGGTTTTTCGAGAGTCAGGAAGACATGAGTGTGCTCTACTACACTGTAGTCCCGTCCCTACTATGAATGAGACTACTACTCACCACTCTGTGGGTGCATGCACCGTCAACTTCGCCAACCTTCGAAGGTAAGTCAGGGAATTACTCAGATGCTCGGTTACAATGAACAGGCGTAGTAGAGACTGGGTTTAACCCAGGAACAGTACTACTGTAGTGCAGCACGACAGGATGTCAAGAAATGAGAACAAGGAAAAACCTGACTTAGATTGATAACCTGCCCAATCTCGCGGCCGCATCGTGATGGTGATTGCGTCAAGTGAGCTTAGTTTGGTTGAAACATTATTACTCTTGCTCAATTCATCGGCGATATTCTAAAGCTTCAGCGAAACATTTTTCACGGAATGATGCTACTGGATACACGAACGCCTACTAGGAGTGAGCTTGACTACTTCGACATACCTTTGAGCTAATCTGCGATAGTATTAATACATACATATTCGACTTCCTTTCTCTTCAGACGTTGGCTGCTCAGCAACACGTAAGATTGATTTCCAAGGTAGGCCCAATCAGCCTGTCCATATTTTTACTGCCTCCGAGTCGCGGGGGTGATCGGTTGTTGGACAGGTACACGTTCAAGATAGCCATTCGGTTTCATGAAGGAACCGTCGTATGTGCCGTCACCCTTACAGTCGGTCATCGTCCGATCCGTTGGTAAACAAGCACATTCACGGTACCAGGAAGGAAAACACTAACGATCATGTTATGCGGGAAGCCCAGTTTGAACTCTACCGCTGTCTCGATGCGCTGCACCTGCTCTGGGGTCAGGGAAATGTCCAGCGCTGTGATGTTGTCTTTGAGCTGCTCGACTTTCCTACCGCCGATGATGGGGAACACGTAGGGGAGCTTGTGCAAATGGTACGCAATGACCACTATGAGCAAGCAAAGGTCCGTCAAACTCAAGGCCAATGCTGACAGGAACTCTGGCGAGCAAAAACCACAGGACTTACATGCCGTGATACTCTTGGTGCCGACCTCATTCGCGACCACCTCGAGAGCATCACATACTTTCTTCTGCTCATGCGTGCGCTCCCAATCTGGACCAAAGGTTGTGCGTCCCTTCTCGCCACTCTCCCTACGGCGAGCCTCTTCGGCGTTCGTACGGATCTTTCCGCCCCCCAGTACACCCCAGGGAGCGAGCGCAAGACCCTCTGAACGGGCCATAGGGATGATATCGCGCTCGAACGACCGCTCGAGTACGGACCAGTTGCCCTGGTAAATGCAAAATCGCGTTTTTCCGTGGTCCTTTGCGTACTGATTCGCTTTGGAAACGACCCATGCCGGAGTGTCCGAAATACCCTGGAGAAGAAGACCGTAGGACTCGCGCGAAAGGAAGTGGCGGTGAGATGGCATACGAGGTAGAGAACCTTCCTCTGCATGACGAGCGTGTGCAGTGAATCCACAACCTCCTCGACCGAGGTGCCGTAGTCCCACCAGTGAAGGTATAGAATATCGATGTACGACGTGCGTAGCTTCTTGAGAGATGCTTCTACGGACACGTAGAGAGACTTGGCGTTGTTGCCCGCATAGTTGACCTTGTGGGTGATATCATCATGACTACGTTTGAAGCCAGTCGTATACTGAGCCGGGTCTCAACGTCCTGCAAAGTACACAGAAATTGCGAGTAACACCTTTGTTGCGATGACAAGCTGGTCGCGTATGCCACGCTCCTCGGCCCACTCCCCAATAAAGGCTTCGGAAGATTCGTCCTGACTTACCAGGGAAATTAGAAAGACATCGCCGGCATAGCGGATAAGAGTCTCACTAGTTATTCGCGGTATCAATAAAGTTTCCCTACAAAAGAAAGAATCAGCACTACATAGTATGATAAAGGCGAGAAGCGACTCACGCCTGCGTCAAAGTAAGTGTCGAGGAGCTTAAAGGAGCTCTCCTTGTCCATCGAGCCCATACCAATTTCATGCCACTTATCGCCGATGCTCATGGCACCGAGCTGCAAGGGCGACACGCGCACACCTGCAAGGGGCGAGAGTGTGCGATAGCGACCAAGCTTGGTTGGGGGAAGAGGGGGCGGAGCCAACAATTGTGTAGACATTTCAAGAGGAAAATGGCAGTGACAGAGGAGAGGGCTCGGGTTAACATTTATACCTTTGAGGCCAACGACCAACACATAGGGGCACACAACAGGGTAGGAAGGTGGAGTATGCCCTCCCTCCCGTATACCCCTGAACGGCTGACTGAGCATTAACGTTGAATAAGCCCAAGGCCAGCCGAATGAGACATGTTCGGCACGCTCTTCTAGCAAATTAAAAACAGCTGTACGTCCTCGGTTTTACTTAGGTTCGGGTCTCGTTTGGCCCTAGTCCTAGGTTGTCTTTTGGCCAAGAGAAATATTGAAGTTGGCGTCTCGTCCGTCAATGAATAATATGACAACATTCCACGGGAGTCAAGACACAAATGGGTGCAAGAACTTTGCCCGCTAAAACAAGCCGTTTGAGCCTTAAGATACGCTGAGTGGGTGGCTACCACGTGCAGGCCACCATGCAGTGATAATGATGTACGGGTTCTCTGCCCAAGTACACGGACATCATAATACGATGTTAACTAGGAAAGCGTCAGGAGGAATCAGCAATCAGCGGTTAATGAGAAAGGAGATAGAATGTGTAATAACGAGGAGCATCGATTAATTCCTGCGAACGACCAACACAAGACCAGGGCTCGACATGTTCAGTTTACAAGATAGGCGTCAAGTCGCCAATAAATGGGTGGTATGAGAAGACAATTTCTTGAAGCACCATTGTGAGGAACGCGCAAGTGGGAACGCCTTGTATAGGGATGTCTCCCTTCGGCGATCTCTTGTTTAACAACCTTCAAAGTGTCAATAGCTGAGAGATGTAATACAGTAATGATGGTGTGAAGGCACCTTTTATGAGTGGCACACTATAGTAGAAACGTAGAAACGTAATATATTCGGCCAACTACGATTTGCCAAGTAGTTTTGTCCTTGTCACGTGCACATTGGACTTCACAATCTCGCGGCGACTCGGGCCGGCCCAGCCACCACCTTTTTGCCTTCGGCGTGTTGCACTACTAAATTTATCATTGCTCGACAGAAGAGCCTCTAACGGCATCTGGAGAGGTGTACCTGGATAGTCTTACAACAATACTTTGGGCTTCGTTCGAGCCAATGATTCCGAGTCTAGCAACAGTTTTCACGGGAATTCACAACAGATTTTGCAGGGGTTCAAAGGTAAGAGTAAAATGATCGAAATTCAGTCCCGACAGAAAATGACTACGACCAGCAATCACGAAGCATATACTAACATAATCATGACTGCGTGAAAAACACCAAAAAGAATGATACACGGATATTTTCTCGACTAATAATAACAGACATTGTTAGCGCAACATTTTCACACAGAATCAAGCCCCACCCCCAGCTGGCATCCTACATATATGCGTGACATGCATGGCGCCGCTAGCAAGCAAGTGTTCTCGACTTACTCCAGCACGACTCCGCATACCGGCGACAAACAATACAATATTTTACATTCTTACTTCACTTTTCACTGCTTCGCCGGGGTGATTGGTTGCTGAACAGGTACACGATCGAGATGCGCGCTCGTTTTCAGCATGAAATTGTCGTATGTTCCATCACCCTAGTAGTATGTGGGAGTAAGAGCCGAAACAGTAACAAATATTAAATGCAGGAGGGTGAACACTTACGACAAAGCTGTTCGGGAAGCCTTGATCGAACGGTGCAGCCTGCTCGATGCGGTGGACTTGCTCGGGGGTGAGAGAAATATCCAGCGCCGTGATGTTTTCCTTAAGCTGTTCGACTTTTCTGCCACCAATGATAGGGAACACGTAGGGGAGCTTGTGCAGATGGTAGGCGATGGCGACTACGTAGGAACATTTGTCAACATCCAACTTAGTAGAGCAATGACGGAAAGCTTCGAGCGAAGCGAAAGACCATGAACATACGTGCTGTGATACTCTCGGTACCGACTTCTTTCGCGATCTCCTCGAGGGCATCACACACTTTCTTCTCCGCAGGTGAGCGCTCCCAGTTTGGGTTGAAGGCCGTGCGTCCCTTCTCGCCGCTCTCCCTACGGCGAGCCTCTTCGGCGTTCGTACGGATCTTTCCACCTCCAAGTACACCCCAGGGAGCGAGCGCAAGGCCCTCTGAACGGGCCATCGGGATGATATCGCGCTCGAATGACCGCTCGAGTACGGACCAGTTACCCTGATAAATGGAAAATCGGGTTTTTCCGTGGTCCTTTGCGTACTGATTCGCTTTGGAAACGATCCACGCGGGTGTATCCGAGATGCCCTAGAGAAACGAGTCGTAAAACTCGGATGAATGGGAATAAGGCAGATTAGACTGCTTACGAGGTAAAGAACCTTCCTTTGAATGATAAGCGTGTGCAGTGAATCCATGACCTCCTCGACCGAGGTGCCGTAATCCCACCAGTGCACGTAGAGAATATCGATGTACGATGTGCGTAGCTTCTTAAGAGAAGCTTCTACGGACACATAGAGAGACTTTGCGTTGTTACCCGCATAGTTAACCTTGTGGCTAATATGATCTTTCCCTCGCTTGAAGCCTGTAGTATACTGAGTCGGATCTCAATGTCCACGAAAATATATCACACAGAAGATATGAATATCACCTTAGTTGCGATGACGAGCTGGTCACGTATGCCACGCTTCTCAGCCCACTCGCCGATAAAGGCCTCGGAGGTTTCGTCCTGACTAATTAAGAATTAATCCGATAACTTGGTCAACCTAGAAGGTAATCTCACTAATTATTTGCGGTATCGATAAAGTTTCCCTATAAAAGAAAAGATCAGTACCACATCGCGTGATAAAGGTAAAAATTGACCCACGCCTGCGTCAAAGTAGGCGTCGAGGAGCTTGAAAGAGCTCTCCTTGTCCATCGAACCCATTCCAAACTCGTGCCACTTATCTCCGATGCTCATAGCACCGAGCTGCAAGGCTGACACACGCACACCTGCGAGAGGCGAGAGTGTGCGATAACGGCCAAGCTTGGTCGGGGGAAGAGGGGGCTGAGCCAACAAAGACATTTCGGAGCAGCAGAGGCGGGGGTAGACGGGTGTACACACGAATACGAGTACAATACGAGTTACTATTTATGCACCTGTGGGAGCCGATAAATAAGAGAATCTGATGAGGAAGAAGGCTCGAATCGGGACCCCAGTTCCGTGAGCCTGGATTCAATTTTGCTGACTGATCCAGGCGCTCGGTTACTGTCTTCCCTTCAGAATGTTCTTGAACGTGTCGCTTCGGCTTGCCCACCTCGGTAATTGGGTTTCTGTCATTTGGGTTATCCATCAACCTGATGGGAATATGGGTATGGTATGGAATTGAAGTTCGTGCCAGTGGCGACGGGGCCCACAAGGTCGCCGTTAAAATGACGACATCGCCCGGTGAATGATTGGGCTGTCTGTGGTCCTGATTACGTCCTACTACCTCGAAGGTCAAAATTCCAAGTGGGAAGCTGCCTCCAGCGAGCTGTTTGCTATGGTGAATCCACGGGAGACGGATCGTCGTACACGATAACCACGTCGGCATCACCTGCCAATGACGGGGAGAGATACCCGATGACAGCCCTAACGAGACCCCAGGCTCAATCAGATGTAAAGCTTCATTTGGGTAGAAAGTGCATTCCACCAACCGAGGGGTTCGATGACGGCAACTAGCGGCCCGGTCGGCTCAGCGATCCGTCAACACAACTTCCGAGTCACGAGTCACGAACAACCATCGAATCATCATCCACATAGTTTCATTTGCGATACCAGACTCCCAGTCCCAACTTTTTTTCAAAGGAAGGGCAGAGACACTCTGTTCTTTCAGGCCTAGAGGGTATCCTATTTCGGGTCCCTTGCAAAGGCTGCTCCATCACCCTTCTACCGCTGCATGACCTCGCTCCATGCTTATTTCCACAACCGCGACCAAGCTGCATTCCAGCGGCAGCTTGCCGCCACCCCTCTCCAAATCGATATCAATGCTCGCGATTGGCTAGGTCGCACCGTCCTCCACCTGGCATGCGCAGCGTCCGCCCGAGCCGCATCAGAATACGTACGCCTGCTTCTCGCTCATCCCGAGACCAACGTGAACTTGCAAGATGCGGAGAGCCATTGGACGGCACTGCACCGTGCTCTGTATAATGGGAATATTGCCGCTGCGTATGTGCTCTACTCCATGTTATTCGGTGCCACGATACCAAATCCACGCGTTCCTCAGCATCCTTCTGTTGCAGAGAAATGACATCAACACAGATCTAAAGGACTTTGAGGGGTATCGAGCTTTTGACGTCTACAACACCACAGTTGAAGATACAATGCCAAATAAGTGTGGTGCTCGGAGTGGTCTTGAATTGTTTACATGGGGGGTGAATAGGTGAGTATATGGACTTGTAAGCTCTCCACTTCCGCTCCATGTTCTTTTCGTTCTTATGACGTTTATGTCAGGAATGCTTCTCTTGGCCACGGGGATACAGATGACCGAACCCACCCAGAGCAGGTAGTCCTGGGGCATCACGATGACATTGAGAGTCCGGAAATCCATGAAAAAACCCTTTTTAAGCTGCAACCAGCCCTGGTACGGGACGTTCAAATGTCGAAATTGCATACAGGTATGACAACCTTTCTCCCTTTGTGTGAGATTCACAACCATTGGAGGGACTACTACCCTCCGAAGCGAGAAGAACACTTCTTCTGACCGATTTCTCAACAGTGGTACTTATGGATGAGCCGCGCGCCAACATCCGTGCATGTGGCTTTGCTAGCGGTGGACGGTATTTCGCCTTCATTTCTCTACTCTATCCAATGATGATCATAATTCTCACGTAGACTTGGCCCTGGTGGGGGTCAACATACCCAACCCTCACTCTTACCGTCTATCAAGCTAGATTCCGAAAGCATGTTTACTGCCATCGCACTTGGCCAGGACCACACGCTTGCTCTTACATCAGACGGCACTGTTTTCTCGTGGGGCCTTGGTCGGTTCTCCCAACTAGGCTACGAAGTACCCTCACCTCATATTCAATCTACGCCTCGTGTCATTGCCGGGCCATTGAGGCGGGAGCGCGTCCGAGGTATAGCTGCCTGTAAAAGTGCAAGTGCTTGCTGGACAGATACCCTCCTATACACATGGGGAAAAAATAATGGACAGCTTGGGTACGACAGGAATATGAGTCCAACGCAACTTATCCCGAGGATAGTCACTAAAATCACGAAACCTGTCATTTCCGTTGCTCTAAATGTGAGTGTAGATTGTAGATTGTAGCAGAAAATTCTCTCTTAGGTTAGTGAGTCAGGACACTGCGATGCTCTGCCTTCATGCGACACAAGATGCGATTCTTCTCATCAATGATACACACTCGCGGATAATGTTTCCCTCGCCGATACATCTCCCATCGGATTTCCTGGCCTATCGACCACCTCAGGCGGCACGAGCCGTCACAACCACGAGCATCCTTTGCAATGAGAACATGTTCGCTGCTATCTCTTCCGCAGGCGAGATATTTACTTTCAATGTTCCAACCCCCCTACTTCCCGGAGAGCGCCCGCTTCCTGTACAGCCACAGCGCATTTGGGCTCTCCGAAAGCAGTGGAGTGCAGTGCATGTACGTGGCGAATGACTTTCTTCCCCCAAACGCTAAAGAAATGCTTTACAGGATGTGGCTCTTGGGGCCGACGGTTCACTCATCGTATGCACCCAGTCAGGGCACGTTTTTGTGCGCTCGCGAAGCGGTGGTGCCAAAGCACCGCGCTTCACGCGTGTGGCCGGCTTGCAACGTGCCGTCGCGGTGCGCGCCAATGAAACTGGTGCACTGGCTGCCCTACGGGAACCTTATCGACCACCAGACATCCTACCAGTAGGGAACAGTCTCGCAGAGGACCTGAGGCGCTTGCAACCCTATTTCTCCTTCATGCGCCCTGAGCATGTGGGTAAACGTATAGAGCCAATGCTGAAGCATCCAATCAATCCAGCGGCTAGCAATAGTGGTATGCAACTCAGCATCCCAATGGGTGAGGGTGAGGAAGGAGACGAGGTGGACGGGGATTTCGAGGCGGAAGCGCTCGCGCGCGACGCGCAAGAAGTTCTACGCCTGTGGGATGTCCTCGCGCAGGATCGGATCGCACGAAGGCGACCTGGTGATGATGCCGTTGGACAGGGACTGTTCGAGAATGACAGACTTGTGCATGGCGCAGATATTATGGTCCGCATCCAAGGCTCGACAGAGCTTCCCGTCCACAGGGTCATGCTCTCCGCTCGCTGTGCCGTCCTCGCTCGCGTACTTGACGGACTCGGCAGTCTCCACGATCGTGAGTCTGGCATTTCCGTCAAACTCCTCCCCGCACCGTCGTCGGCGCTGGCCCCAGCCAGCAATAACCATGGAGCACGGCGTACCGGCCCGCCGCCACGGACACCGGCTGAGGCGCCCCGCCTGGCCATCGCAGGCGTGCACGCGTTTTCCGTGCTCGTGTTGTTGCATTATCTGTACACGGACGAGCTGTTGGCTGTTGGTGATCCTCGACTCGCCCGTCTCACCGGAGACGCGTTTGCACAAGGTCGGTTGCAACCTACCCAAGCTGTGCGCGAACTTCAAACTCTCTCCCGCGTGCTCCATCTCGATGCGCTGGAAGATGCCTTTCGTGGTGTGGCAGTGGTGGCAGCGACGATTCGTGGGGCTCCTTCGTTGCTGGACGCCCACTTTCGCGCCATTTTCGATACGCCCACATCGGTATCAGTGCCTGATGTCGTGCTGTGTCTTGCGGACCACGAAGTGTGGACGCACTCGTTCATCCTGCGTGCGCGCTCGCCGTTTTTCGAGTGCTTCTTTTCTGACGAGGAATGGACGCGGGAGCGGTGGAACGGTGATGGTATTCTGCGCGTAGATCTGTCTCATTTGGAGTGGCGACCTATGCAATACGTGCTAAGGTTTATGTGTTGCGGGGAGGAGGCGGAAATGTTCGAACAACCGGGTACGTGGTGACCGATTAGTCTTTACACAGTCTTTCTGACAAGCTGTATTTTTCTACTGAGTAGATTTGGTTGATTCTGCTGATCAGCTTCTGAGCCTCTTATTTGACATCATGTTTGCCGCCGTGAGTCTAGTCTTCCTAATGTCTTGCCATTTTCACCTTTGGATCAACATTCGACTCTCTCCTAGAACGAAATGCTTCTTGATCGGCTGCTTCTGATCTGCTCTTCAATCTTGATCAAATATGTAACGATCAACAACATTTCAGCTATCTACATAGAAGCGGCATCTCTACATTGCCCGCAGCTGATGGATAGCCTGCACCAGTACATGGCCGTCAACATGGAAACTTTGCTTGAGGCGGGGCTACTCGATGATCTTTCCCCTCAGCTCCTCAGGCAACTAGCAACCGCAGTGCAAGACTGCCAAATTGCCAAATCTCCATTCACCCGCGTGCAGCTGCCCGTCTATCGCGCGGCCTCTGTGGAACAACACTGCGAGTGGCTCGCAGAGCAGGACATCCCATATCCTATCGTCCGCTCACAGCTCAAGTCGCAGCAGTCCAAGCCATCCTCGAAGCTAAAGACGACCAGGCCATCCCCGAAGATGAGAGCAAGTCCAAGTTGGAAGACGGAGCCGCCGCAGCCCGTGTCTCCGGTCCGGGCATCCGAGCCGAACGTGCCGTGTACCCCAAACCTCCTTGCCAAAGCGAGCGAAGATTCAGAATTGTTCTGCATGGACGAAGCTCTCGTGCCTCCTCTGAATTTGGACGCGGATTCTTCAGCAGACGAGCTCGCGAGCAATACCCCAAAGACAGGATCCGGACCTTGGAAGGCCAAGTCTATGCCCAAGTAAGTGCACCCACTCCGTCCGTCTTTTCACCCAATACTTGGGGTATCTTTAGAGAGAATAAGATTCTAACTAACAGGCGTGACTCTTATAGGGTCGACATGAAGGCGATCCTAGCTGAAGCTGAAGAGAAGCAGGCCAGCAGTCGCATGCCACATCCTGCTGCAAGTCCTTTGAATCATGTGCTTCAGCAGCCTGAACGCTCCCGATCCGGAGATGGAGATGGCCTGCGCGTTGCATTCTCTCTTCCCAAAAAGGTGCAGAGGGCACAACCCCTGCTGCAGTCGACCTCTCCCGGTACTTCGCGCACTGTGTCAGGGACTGGGCATACACTGTCACGTACTCCGCCAAAGAACACGCAGGCGTCGGCAGACAGCATGCGCGTCGCGTTCTCTCTCCCAAAGATGCCGGCGAGTGGACTGCTATCACACTCGGGCTCTCCTGGTGTCTCGCGTGTTGCGTCCGTGTCCACTACTGCCTGGAAGGTCCCTTCGCCTTTAGTAGAGCCTTCGAGATTGTCACTGGACTTGCCTCCCAGCCGCCTACCGATCACACAGAGTACTTCATCACCACCCGGGGTCACTCCGGTGTCAGAAAAGGCGTCCCCAACTGCGCAGCGCTTCTCTGCTCCTGCTCCGGCGCTCCAGAAATCCTGGAGTGCGCAAAGCATGTCCGATCGGTCCACGCCAAAGCCCGGCTTGGGTCCCGTGATCAGCCCATCCAAGGCAAAGGCGGGTCTGACCGCGACTCGCCCCACATCGTACGTGGCACGTCCCTTTTCAGAGCATTACAGGCACAACCATAGCCTCGCCCGGCTGGTGCTGTACTCACACACATGCTACATACCTACAGTGGGAATGTGTGGTTACTGCCTCCCGTAGAGCCCATCTCGCAGCCCTCCTCCAGCGCGCCGATCTCCTTCGCGGAGATCCAGCAGCTTCAAAGCCAGCCGCATGTCACAGCAAAAGAGGAGCGCCGCTCGCTGCGGGACATACAGACGGAGGAGGCTGAGCTGCAGGCCGAGGCCGAGTTCATGATGTGGTGGACCGCCGAGGAAGAGCGCATTCGGCTGGAGAACGAGGCCATTACTGCATCCCTGCAGCAGCAGCAAGGAAGGCAGCACCATCAGCACCATGGTAGGAAGGGAAAGAAATCAGCTGCCACTGCGGGAGGCGAGTCTGCACCTGGCCCGAAGACACCCCGCGGGGGAGGGCGGAAGCGTCAGGTAGAAGAGCGATATCCCTCTGATGGAAAGGGTGGAGGCCGTATATAACATATCATGATGTGTTATATAGTGTACTTTGGACTAGGTGTTATCCTCGCACGCCATAGCGTCTGACTCGGAGCTTTGTAAAACAGGGCCCTTCCTTGAAAAAAATCAAAAGGGACATGAACACGCATATGTGGGACGGAAACAGCGGATCATCACTCAAGGGGACCTCGAGACTTTACAAATGTTGTTGCATAATCTGACGCTTAAGAGACTAGAAAGAACTAGGGCTCTCGAGGGACAACTACCCTTTTGTATTTCTCATCTGCTTTCTCCACAACTTCGGGGGGACACACATGTTGTGGCCCTAGGTTTGTCCGAGGCTTATCTCTCTCTCATATCACTCGGTCTTATTAACCGGACCTTTGTGAATTTATCGTTTCGTATTGCTGTACTGCACCTTCAGGGACGAAATTCATATTGTATCGGCGGAACTATGGGAGTTGTTACCTGAAACAGAAGTGAAGCCAATGGACGTGACATAAACGCTCAAATGTATCTGATCCTCGTGAGAACTCATTTACAGTAGACGGGGCGAGAATGATGGGTCCAGTTTCGCCTAGGACACAAAGGCGGAGAAGTTGAAGCCTGAGATACGTGAGATAGCAAGGCCAACTTGGAGAAACCGGAGAGTTCATAACAAGGCTGACTCGGACAAACTGGAAACGTGAACCACTGTCCACTTATGTTACTAATAGGCATATTTTGTTTGGGCAGGTTTCGGGAATGGGCATCTTTGGCCACTCAGCAGGCTGAAGGCGGAAGCACGGAGGCACATGTCGTCCACTCCAGTATGATCACTGGTCATATGGTCACTCACTTCATGTCCTTCCCCCGCCAGGGGCTACTATTTACGCCAATCAACAAACTTCTTTCCAAAGCCAGTCGTGAAGACGACATAACCAGTGCTATGAACGATGCTCAATAGGAACCATACCTTCGCCACGTAGCTCTCCTATCTGGCCCTCATCCAATATAGTCCGAGTCATTCGCATCTCGAAGGTGGTATTTGAGTGAAGAATTCTGGCTTGGATATGGGTAGGTCTTGCTGAGTTCATGAAATTGTCCAATCTCCGGGCCAATTTGGGGCGATACGGAAGTAACGAAGGACGGTCTGAGCCTCTTCTATGAGCGGTATAAGTAGGCCAGTGGCTGCGAATTATCCCAAGGGGGTTGTGGGTTGTCATCGATCGCTGTCTGGCGATGCGCCTCATGAGCTCACACGAATCGCCCGATGTATTGATCGTTACACAAAACGGAGAACCAATAAACTGAGGAGCGACAATACTGCTCGCTGTGCCCGAACATCTATATCGGAAGAGGCTCGATTTGATTGATCTATTTTGTAAAACATTATCAGGTCACGAGCGACCAACAGGACCCCATTCGCTAGGGACACACCTCGGCAGCGATGTTCACCCATTCAGACAGCGAACGAAGATATTCATCTTTTCCTTCATCGACAGGGATGTCCGGGTGCCACAGGACGAACGAGTCGAACCTGGCCGCCGGTTTCAGGACTCTGAGCAGGCGCCCGTCTTCAGCCGATTGCTTGGCCGCATTATCCAGACATCGCTCGTCATCGTCACCTTCAACTACCTCCGGCTTTTTGCGGTCCTGTCCAACTCGGGTGCGCCGGCGCTTGGCATTACTTGGCGTTGGTTGATGAGCCTTGCCGTTGGCATCCCCGCGCAGGACGATGCCTACATAACCTTTTGGGAGTGCCACTTCTACGCCATGCACGGTGCGACCACGGAACGAGGAAACAAATCGCTTTGCAGATTCTGAGAGACGTGCGATAGCCCCCGTCTGCAGAAAGCGCGATGTGGGTGCCGGTGCTTGTGGTTTTGGAGGCGCTACGTCTGCCTCTGCTGCTATTGTGGCAGGGACCGTTGTATCGGCAGCAATCATGGGTGTATTATCTCTTTCTTCTACAGTAACGTCGGAGTTGGCCACAGTGGCAGTGGGTTCCTTTTCAGCATGGGCGGAGGGGTGAGATGCTTCGGGTGTGGGGGACGGCAACGAGGGATGAGCTTGAGGTCGGATGCGAAAGTAAGTGGAGACGGGTGCGGAGCCAGTGTGTTCGATATGAAAGGGCATTAAATGAGGGGAGCGGATAGGAAGATCCCTGTTGGCAGGTCCATGTACAATTGTTATTGACGTGGCCATGAAGAGCACGCGGATGAAAGGCAGGAGATGGGTGTCCGGTGTGACGTTGGCCGTCACGTGAACGTGACAATACGTGTCGCGACTGACAAATTTGTGCCGACTTGCTGTACCTTCAATCAATAATGTTACGATATGGACTTGATGCAAGTGGCTCGTGGGCAGGCCCAAAGGCGAGAGAAATTAGTTGAGAGACAAGGTGTCAATTGCTAAGGTGCGCGACCTATCTTAAAGTTGTGTTGAGAACAATGGTATTGGCCCGGGTGTATTTACTAGTACATGGCATCTCGGTATCATGTACAGTAGTGGGAAAATAGTGGGACTATAATTGTGAAATATTGTGAAAGTCACGACAGGAAGCAGACTATTTAAGTACGGTCAAATCGAGGACAGCACAGTAAACACAATAATGTGAAGTCTTGACGCAAACCGCGAATTATTCGAATCAAAGAACGAAAGGAAACAAGCACGTAGTCATTCCACGTCTACGCTTTCCCATTGACATCCCTCGCAATGGAGATGGCGACGGCGGGGATCGATCGACTAGCACCACTACAACCAAGGAATTTGTAAAGATCGAGATGTCTGCAGGGAGAGGGTCTGGATCTGTGAACAGCGCCGACGACTGACCGGTCACCGTCCAAGATGGAGGTGCCACAGCCCAACGTCTGCCGTAAGTCTCAAGCCTCCTTATCCCGTGAACAAATACCAACCTCACTCGTGATATACCGATTGTCGTACACTCGGGAGCATTCCGGGCGCAGTACCATGATAACTCGGTACTATATCGATTTGATTGACAACCCGGCTAGTGATGCAATTATGAGCCACGGGCTGCGAGGATGGGAGACGGTGAGGACCGGCTTCCTGCTCGTGTAGGAGCGTCAGAGCGGTCCGTTCGCTTGGACTCGGATGGAGCGCCTGCGAGGAAGGACGGAGATTATTAGCACTCTCTATCATCCCTAACAATCGCTCTAACATGTCCTTTTCTTCGTCGAAGCTTCTCATAAGGACGTCGCAAACTTCACGTCGCAGTCGGTTCAATTCATCCCAGACTTCGGAAGAGGCACGGTTCAAGGGTAGGTCTTGGTCCCCTAGTAACGTCTCTTGAAATGCTTGTACCTTGTCAATATCGGCACGTCCCAGGCCCGATCCAGCGAATGGCACCGCCATCAGAGCCAGATGACACAATTTGCAGAAGTTCAAGAGGGGCCCATCGCGGATCGCAATGTCGAGCATTCCACTGACTTTGGCCATGGACTCGGCTTCAATATGTCCTCCGTCAATGACAGATTTCCAGGAGATCATGTCTTCCTCATTTCCGACCTCAAGGGAGTAGAAGACTCTTGCAAGAGAAGCAAGGTCCCACTGCGATCGGAGAGATACCACACGTTCCCGACCAAGATCCTCATGAAGCTGTGTCAGGAGGACATCGCAGAATCGAAGCCTGATAAGGCCAACGCTGAAGTTGGTGGCTCTTCCCATGAACTTGCCTTGAAAAGTATTTGTGATAAACAGTTCGAAATGCTGTGTAAGCGATGCAAACTCGGGTGCGCGCCAGTCAACTTTGTTCGAGTCTTCTAGGGCTAAGAACATTACGTCGAGTACGATGCAGCAGGCTTCGAAAATCCGCAACTTATCCGGAATGGGCCTTTCCAATCGCTCGGCGTTCCAGAGGTTGACCTGTAGACTAGTCCATAATCCGTCATCGCACACCATGCCCTCCATGAATTCTCTACGATCTTCTTGGGTGGTCTCAGCAATATATGCAGGGAGACAGGACGCGAAGGCTTCCATCAGATCGCTATTCCGGAGCTGCTCTTTGCCAAATACGACGTCGGCTCTACCGTAATATTTGGGATGGCCGAGGAAAACCTTGCTAAGACGCCGCCCTCGGGCCACCGAGTCCAAAATCTCGAGGAGTGGTGCTACCCGGAAACCTTGGTGTTCGACCTGAATATACTCGTGTGCTTCCTTGAACACCCTGTTAAATCGTTGCAACGCAGACTCCGAAACCTTCATCCTGGCGATCTCAAATTCCTTCAGGAGCGTATCCAGCGTCTTCCAACACAGGGAAAGGCTCGGGGCTTGAACATGTTCATGTAAAAGGACCGCTTTGGAAAGGAGAGTGAGATTTACGAGGGGACCGTCATGCAGAAGCACCTCCCATATCTTCTCCTTGTCACCACGTGGGTCGGTTCGGACTTCCGTACAGAGTGACCCATTACTATCTGGAGGCGATATGCCGTCACGGTCGTCTCCGTGGCAGACGAAAGAATATAAAGGTTCAAGAATGATGGGAAATGGTAGATCCGGTGTTATTTGTACGTCCGGGGGCGTGAGGTGTGATAGGAAGCTTTGGAAGGCGAGGCCTCTGACACATGATGCACGGAGGGCCACCCTCTGGTCTTCTCCGTTGCATAGACTATTCAGATCGTTCATAAGACTCTGTATGTAGTCCTTCTGTGTCCGTTCATTATGTAGACGGAAGCGATGAGATCTCAATAGCAAGCGCAAGGAATTGGCACAAGCCGACACCCTGGCGATGCACGTCTCATCGGAGAGCCCATACGATGTGGCGCAAGTCAAGAAGTGCTCCTTGAGGCGCTGTAGGATGTATCTGGTTGTTAACTGCTCGTCCAAATGGCCTTGGTCGGTGAGGGGCGAAGTAATGTAAGCTGGGAGTGCTTCTAGGAACGAGTCCATGCTAAGGTCACTGAGGTGATATTCTGTAAAGAGCCATTGCATCGCATAGCCGTCGAGCTTCCCCGCTTGCGAATTCGCCTTGTCCGCAAGGAAATGTATCCTGTCAAAACGGATTCCCTTGAAATACCGAAGCAAGGAGCAACGCAGTCCTCGGCATCCTGGAACAAACCTCCACAGAAAGCGGAAGGTGAGGAAGATGAACATGCCACCTGATCGGAGTGGGGGAGTCAACGGCGTGTGATAGGGGGAGTTGATAAAAATTAGGGGAGAGACGCTGAAGGCCGTATACACGACCAAAGATATGAAGAATGAACAGCGGGCGACGGTGCCGACGGGTTCGTAGACAGTGTGCAAGAAGTCGCTGAGTGCCCAGAAGAAGAGGAAAACAGAGACGTGCAAGAGCACGTGAACCCCATACATGACGGACTTTATCCGGAATTGGTTAAGACCTTGAAATAAATATGTTCTGACACGACCGCGCGTGTGCGGTGGGGCGCGGGGATAGGCATAGGTCTTGAATTCACGACACCATTGCTGGATCAGAGCGGACACCACGACGCTCATCATACTGAAGAAAAGGCTGAGAAACATGACAATATTCATGCGAATTGCAATATTTGAAGGTTTGAAGGACTGAAATGTATTAGGACATAGCGTGTGGTTGGGTAACGGTAGTCTGCGAGACAAGCTGACATACTCACGGGTTCTTGGACATTACCACGGAGAGTCTTATATATCTCGAGGACAAAGGATGCGAAAATGGCAGAAAATAAACTGTTCTGTGAGTCGATAAGAGGAGGTTGCAGTGCGACATAGGCAATACCCGGGACCGGTGCGTTGAGACTCACCACGATTAACATCAAGTTTGTATCGTTTACAAAGCTATCAACGAGATCCTCGTCGTTAATCTCTGCTTCGGACATATATAGATTCCAGTATGTGGCAGACGTGTCGCCGTATTCAGTGACTTATACAGCGTCAATGAAGCGAACTTCGGCATCTAGGATGACCTTACCTTTTCGCTTATGCCCTTCATTGGCCCTGTGTCTGCGATTGTTCCTAGCAGTTGGGATAGTGAAGCGTAATCGCCTTCGTATTGGGCCTGTCATCAGCAAAGTGAGATGGAATTGGTAAAACGAGGAAAGATAGGACACTGACGCCCCCGCTGAGCCTCCGCATCGGGAGCGGTTGATGGCATTGCTATTGAATAAAATGTGTGAGTTCACGGGTGATTTGTTGAAATTCTCAGGCGGTGGCCGTAAGTCTCGCGGGAAATTGGCGGAGGATGTAGTGGTTTTGCAAAGAAAGTCGGAGGAGGACAATTAGAAAGGCACCCAGCTTTTAAGTCAATCAAGCCGTGGCCTAGATTTTCCCAACTGTCCAATTCCGGAGCACGGAGGGAGACCCCGTTGAGATTTGGGACGATAAATTTGGACAACAAAGTGCTACGAAAAGCAAGTCGTCCTCCGTTCATTTCTTGTTGTATGTCCGATGTCCGAATTTAGAAGGATTCTGTCCAAACCCATCCAGAAGCCCGAGGCAACAATGGAAGGTCTCTTCAGGAAGCCGGTTTCACCGTGGTCCATGGACCGCCGCATTGCATGGAAACATTTGCTCCGGGACGCTGTGATGACCCTTTCCAATGCGTTACCGTTACAGACCTTCTTCCTAGGATCCAATTTGAGGTTGTCTCTAATAGTAGGGCTGGGATGGCGCGACCCGCCTATGGTTATGGTAGAGCGCTCTACCGGAGCGAATATCGCGTTTGAATCGCGGGCCGGGCCGACGTGAGTTGGATATAGTCACGTGAACGCTATGTGCAGCGAGAAAAAGTCGGGGTGGGGTGTACGTTCTGAGCTCCTACACCGATTAGAAACTTATCGATGTTGGTACTGTATCGTATGGGCGTAATGCAGGTGGCTCGAGAGTGGACCGAAAGGCGAGAGAAAATGGCAAGACGTTAGCTCTGAGACTGGGTCCCAGGGTGCATGACGCCCAAGAGTCTGAGAACAACAGTATTCCATGGCAAACTAACTAACAAGGGCCACTGAAGGAGCACTCCCTCATAGGCCTCATACTCGACACAACCCCCACCTTTTTCCACCCCTCCGATGCTCGTCCCCTTTCATCACCAACTGGCGCGACAACCACGAGGTATTTTTACAGAGAAAACATATATACCACATCATTAGCGTAGAAATCTTAGGTCTATACGTATATACTAGAAGTGCTACGTGGGGTACTTAATCCCGAGGCGCACGTAAATGGATCATTAAAATATTATTGCATGGCAGCCATCTCGGTATCATATATATCAAGGTGACAAAAGAGTACTTGAAAGACTCGATGGGGTGTCGATGAACAATTGAGTCAGGAGTGATAGTAATAAATGGAAGTCACCAAACCCGCACCAAACGACAAAAAGCCGACCAACTGATTGACAAGCGACATAAATACATGAAATTGAGAACAGTGCAGTAAACACACTAGTCCAAAGTGTCAACGAAAATGGTAGATCACCCGAATCAACGAATCAAAAGAAACAACCACCTATCGTTACGTTAGATGACCCACGCCTTCCCATGCTCGCAACGGCGGTGGCCGAGTTCGGTTGACCACTGTCACAAGAGCCAGGAGAATCGTGCAGATGACCGTAGAGACATCTGAAAGGAGAGGGATCCCGATCTATAAACGACCTCGACACTGGGCCGGTGGCCATTCAAGCCGGAGGGCGCGGGACAGTGTCGGCCGTCATTTGTAAGCCTTCCCGTCTGGTGGGCAGGTAGGTAGGCTTGGTGTTGTGTTGAAAAAGCTCCCGGATGTCCGACAACTGTGGTTCCACCGTGACGAGTGAGGTTGGTATTGGTATGACGTCGAGTTGTTTCACGACCTCGCTAGTGATGCGATCACGAACCGGGGGTTGTCGGGATGGGAGATTGTGAGGACTGGTTTCACCGTCGCGTGAGGGTGTGTGGGCGCTCCGCTCAGTTGGACTCGGAGGAAGGTGCTGCGGGGGATCAGGGTGGAGGTCATTGGCACGGTCAATCATCAGCAGCAATCGCTCTAGCATGTCCCTTTCTTCACCTGAGCTTCTCTTGAGGACGTCGCAAACTTCACGTCGCAATCGGTCCAATTCATTCCAGACTTCAGGAGAGGCGCGGTTCAAGGGCGGGTGTGCGTCCTCCCGTAGCGCCTCTTGAAGCACTTGTACCTTCTCGATATCCGCGAGTCCCAGGCCCGATCCAGCAAAGGGCACCGCCGTCAAAGCCAGATGACCTAGTTTGCAGAAGCTCAGTAGGGGACCATCGCGGATCGCAATGTCGAGCATTTTCCGGACTTTGATCATGAACTCAGCCCCGATCTGTCCTCCATTAGTAAAGGACAACCAGAACTCTACGTCCTCCTTACTTCCGACTTCAAGGGTGTAGAAGACTCGTGCAAGAGCGGCGACGTCCCACTGCGATCGGAGAGATACCGCGCCTTCCCGACTGGCCTCCTTATAAAACCTTGTCAGCACGGCTTTACAGAATCGAAGCTTGATGAGGCCAACGCGGAAGCCAGTGGCCCTCCCGACGAACGTGTCTTTGAAACAGTTCGTAACGAACATTTCGAAGTGCTGTGCTAGCAATCCGAAGTCGGGTGCGCGCCAGTCAACTTCGTCCGAACCTTCTAAGAAGAAGAACATTGCGTCGATCACGGTGCAGCAGGCCTCGAAGATGCGCAGTTTGTCAGGAAAGGGCCTTTCCGGTTGTATGGCATTCCAAAGATTGGCTTGTAGACTGGCCCATAAACCGTCCTTGCACACCATGCCCTCCATGAATTCCCTGCGCTCCTCATGGGATGTCTTAGCGATATATCCCGGGAGACAAGACGCAAATGCTTCCATGAGATCGCTATTTTGAAGCTGCTCCTTGCCAAATATGACGTCGGCTCTACCGTAGTAGTTGGGGTGGCCGAGGAAAACCATGCTAAGACGCCGCCCTCGGGCCACAGTATCCAAGGTCTCGAGGAGTGGAGTGAGGCGGAATCCATGGTGCTCGACCTGGATATGTTCGTGTGCTTTCTCGAGCACCTCGTTGAAACGTTGCAATGCGGCCTCCGAAACCTTCATCCTGGCAATACTGAATTCCTTGAGCAGTATTTCGAGCGTCTTCCAACACAGGGAAAGGCTCTCAGGTTGGACATGGACATGCTCAAGGATAGCTTGGGAAACTCGAGTTAGATTGACAAGAGGACCGTCGTGGAGAAGTGTCTCCCACATCCTCTTATTCTCCGAGTCCTCGCCATTACGTGGGTTGTTATGGCCTTCCACACCGTTATCTGGCTGCCGTGTGCTCTGGTAGTGGTCTCCGTCGCATACAAATGAATATAAAGGGGAAAGGTAGATGGGAAATGGCCGATCCGGCGTCACGTATGCGTCATGGGAAGTGAGAGTGAGGTGTGACAAGAGGCCTTGGAAGGCGAGGCCTCTGACGCACGATGCACGGAGGGCCACCATCGGGTCTTCTTCGTCGCACAGTTTATTCAGACTGTAGACCAGATTTTGTGTATAGGCCTTCTGTGACCGCTGCTTGTCCTCACTAGCTGTATGACCACCCCTGGCTACGAATATCAACCGCAACGAGTTGACGCAAGCCAACACACGGGCGATGCATGCTTCCTCGGAGAGCCCGTACGCCATAGCGCAAGTCAGGAAGTGCTCCGTGATGCGGTCCGTGATGTAGCTGGTTGATAGCTGCTCGGCTAAGCGTGTTTGGTTGGTGAAGCGGGAGAGAATGTATCCTGGGAGCGCTTCAAGAAAGGTATCCATACTGTCGTCACTGAGGTCGTCTTCTGTGAAGAGCCATTTAATGGCATAGTGGTCGAGCTTCTCCGCTTGTGAGTTTGCTTGATCCACGAGATGATGTGCTCTGTCGAAGCGGATGCCTTTGAAGTACCGAAGAAATGTGCAAGGTGCCGGTATTTCTCGGAAACCAGGAAGGAACCGCCAAAAAGCGCGAATGATGAGAAGGACGAGTCTGCCGATTGACCGTAGTGGGGAGGTCAAAGGTGTATGATAGGGGGAGTTAATGTAAATCAGGGGAGAGATGCTGAAGGCCATATATATGACCAGAGACGTGAGGAGTGAGTAGCGGGCGACGTTGCCGACTGGTTGATAGACGGTGTACAAGAAATCGCTGACAGCCCAGAAGAAGAGGAAGACAGAAATGTGCAAGAGCATTTGAATCCCATACATGAGCCTCGTCATCTGGAAACGATCAAGGCCTTTAAATAGAAATGTTCGGACACGACCACGCTTGTGTGGTGGGGCGCGGGGATAGGCATATTTCATGAATTCGCGACACCATTGCTGGATGAGAGCGGACATCACGACGCTCATCATACTTAGGAAGAGGCTGAGGAACAGGACGATGTTCATGCGAATTACGATACTTGGAGGTTTGAAGGACTGTTTTTGATCGTAGCAGGTGATATTAGGATTTAGCTGGTCTGCTAGACAAGCTGACTCACGGTTTGCTGGGCATCACCAGGTTTGAGCGTCTTATAAATCTCAATAATAAATGACGCGACGATAGAAGAGAATAAAGTGTTCTGAAGCCGAGAGTAAGAAATGGCAGTGCAAAATTGGCAATGCACTCGGGCTCACCACGAGCACCATCGAGTTCGTATCACCTTCTAAGCTCTCAACAAAGTTCTTATCGTTGATTTCTGCCTCGGACAAGTATAGATTCCAGTACGTGGCGGATGTGTCCCCGTATTCTGCACCTTGGGCATAGTCAATAAGAGCAATCACCGCATTGAAGGCGAGCCTACCTTCTTGTTTATTTTCTTCATCACCCCTGGATCCGCCCTCATTCCTAGAATTTGGGACTGAGAAAAGTGATTGCCTTCGTCTAGGGCCTGGGATAAACGGAATGATATAAGATCAGTAAAGCGAAAAGAGATAGTACACTGACCATTCTGTTGAGCCTCTGCGTCCGAGTCGGCGGTTGATGACATTGCTATTGAAACTATTCTAGTTCACAATGGGATATGTAAAGTGCAGATCCTAATCCTTGCTGTGGGACAGTAGTAAGTGTTGTAGTGACGAAGTAGAGGGGATGGAGTATTTGCAGAGAAGCTGGAAGTCGGGGCCTGAGGGAGGGGTCCACTTTAAATAGCTCCTCGCTCAGGCCTGCGAACCAATCGAAACGGTAACCTAATCTTGTGAAACCTTCCCATTCTCCGGAGGGATTCCTTCCTCCAGATTGGGCTGGAACCCTTTCGCGCACTGCACTATTAAAGGCATATCCTCTTCCGATCATCAGTTGTAGAGTGTTCGAACTTTGGAGCTCCCACATGCGGCAGTCTACGCCGCTTCCTCGAGGCAAGGGACCCTGAGGCACTGCTCCAGGCTGGCTTTCTGGTTTTGGTAGCATCACTCAGGTGATTACAGAGTAGGTGGAGGTTCAAGAAAGGTCGTATTGTGGGGTTCGAACTAGAAGTGGATACGCGTTCGGGCACGGGTGGGTGGAGGCACTCTCTGGTTTGGTGACCTAGTCTGGTGATAGGACTAGATGTTACGACTGGGCGCCACCAATGAATCAAGCGTGAAAAGAATACTACCCAGGTTAAGGTGACGGCGACGGATGTGAAATTTGGTGTGTGATCGGACTTGGAACATGTGATCACAAATATGTGCAATCGTGATGTGAGCTTCCTTTTGTGGCCTAGTTGGCAGAATATATTACGTTTCACGTTTCGCGAAACCCTGAAACTGGGTTCGAAAATGGTAATTGCTGTGGAGTGAACAAAGTCGTTGACATCGAAATTGGCGAAGAATTGTTGGGTCACAAATTGTTGGACATAAGAATCTACTTTATCTTCCAAGTGATGGCGTGGAGAAAGTGTTGGTTTCTACTCCTCGGCCGCACTAAACCCCTAAATCCCCATATATCTCACTGCTGCTCACTGGGGATACAACCACGAGCATGAGGCTGGATCGGTAAACGCAGCTTCAATCGACCCATCGTCAAAGTCACCAACGCTGTCAAAAGTTGAGCAAATATCATCCTACCAACCCCAGGACTCCCGAGTAATGGGTGTATGATAGTGGGAATGTAACAGGCCCACTACATAAACAGGTGGGTAATAGGTATATGACCAGTGCTCGTTGGGCAGTCGCCCTCATTAGTCTGTAGATGCACCCGCATGTACATAGCCAGCGCCTTGACATAGTCATAATGAAGGCAAGGAATGTTTTCTGATATATTGGGAAGATGCCCAAGTACATGTTGGAATAGACCGAGCCCAGACTGAGCTCACATCCATATGTAGAAAGTACGCAATTGCTTATCGTACACGCACAATTCTGTGACGCGAACTTGAATCGTCTGGTTAGTTTGGCTGTGTCACAATATCACCGTGACCGGAACAAGAGAACCTGGCACGCTCTGATGCCAGAGGATGATAATGAAAACACCCTGGCAGCGCGCCAGCTCATTAAAAGGTCCGAAAGGGCAGACGTCGATGTGTCTAAGGTCCCGGTACTGGAAGCTGGAGGGGAAACGGACGTGACGTTGAGACCTCGATGGCAGTGGTACGGAGTTGCGGAGTTTTGGCCTCAACTGACCGCAAACACCAATGTAGAGCAGTTGTAGAGCATTAGATGCCCATGCGACATCACAAGCTCTCGTCCATCAAGTAACTGTAAGGTAGGAAAGAACTAGAGTAGTACTAGTGCCGATTTCCAGCAGGTCAATCATGACAGCTCTGGATAACTTCTACTGCATGTTGCTATCCGAAGGATTGTCACACTCCTGTTGCCCGTGAAATTAAAAGTGATATTCATTTGCGCCATACTACGGAAGGAGGTGGCAATGTTGCTGGTTCGTTACCCTCAGCCCCGTTGACCCACAGTCCTTTCATTTCCGACATCTCCTACAACACCCCGCTGGGAGGCGCTTCACTCATGTCGGATCCTCATACACCTTCGATCAACACCCCCCTTTCAAATGACATCAACAACCTCAAAAACGCCTTCACGACTCCCAGTACACCCTCTCGAGGAGCCTCGAGCAGCGTTCCAACACCCTTGGCCAGAGTGGCATCGAGCGCGCTCGTAAGGTCACCACGCGGCGCTACTAGCGCCAACAGCTATAGTCCATTTAGCGCCCCGAGAAGCGCATTGGCGAGCACCGCAATGGGATGATATATGGTCAATCCTTGCGCCGGCATGCAGAGCCCCCCCACTGTCTTCCCCACACCACCGCGCGAGTCCCTGCGGGACACTCCAACCGCAGACTAGCCCACCTCTAGTGTACGTGCGAACTCATCTGTGGCTTTAGAGAATTCCACAGATCTTCAAAAGCGGCGATAGCAGCGCGCGGAAGTCGACCGGAGCCGGGAGAACGACGTTGTGCAGTAGGTGAACTGCGTAAGCAGGGCAGTCAACGCGGGCGCATCGGGCGGGCACAGTAACGCCGCACGGGGCGCATCGAGAAGCCACGAGAACAACTGTGCGGTGCACACCGGGAGGAGCGAGTGTAGTGTTTGCAGGTCTTCTGGGGCAGATCTGCAGGTGGGTGTTCGAGAAATATAGTTACATACCGCATGAAGAGATCATGTACGCTCTTGAGCCATGTATCAATGTACTTCTTCATGCACCATACCCACGCATCTGGAGCACCCAACCCTCTCTGCGCTCCTCAGGGCAGTGTTGAGCGCTTCGAGGCTGCCCAGTAAGAAAGGTACGGACCAGCTCGCGTTGGGGGAAGATGTGCACTCGCCGCAAAAAGCTGACAGCGCGGGACAGGGTCAGGAGCTTGCTGGTACACGGAGACCAGTGAGCAACTGGCCCAATAATGCGCAGATGGCGGCATTCGCCTCTGCGTGTCTGCCTGAACGTGTGGGAAACGTGTGGCCGGTCACACGGCATGCGTTGCGAGATCTAGGTCCTCTTGGAAGCGACGCCCACGGACGCACGCATCGGTTAGACAGGTCGTTCGAGGATGTCTTGTTATTTTGATGAATGTTCAAGGACAAGTGGAGCGCGGCAGTGGGAGGACTGGATGGATGTGATACCAGAAGAGGAAGAAGGCGCGGTAGAGAGGCTCGATTCGATGGGTCTGTTTTGTAAGACATCATCAGGTCACGACTGGCCAACGCGACCACGTCCACTTGGGACGCACCTGACGTTCACCCATTCAGACAGTGAACGAAGTATTCGCCCTTTCCTTCATCGACAGGGACATCCAGGTGCCACAGAACGAACAAGCTGAACCTAGCCATCGGTTTCAGGACTCTAAGGGGGTGTCCATCTTCAACTGCCATCTTAGGCACGTCATCCAGACATTGCCCAATGTCACCATCTTCAACTACCTCCGGCTCTCTGC
This sequence comes from Russula virescens, assembly GCA_003316435.1. Taxonomy (NCBI): domain Eukaryota; kingdom Fungi; phylum Basidiomycota; class Agaricomycetes; order Russulales; family Russulaceae; genus Russula; species Russula virescens. Next base: position 39,615 of record QFEY01000816.1, on the reverse strand, counting down.
AGTGCTGTCCAACTCGGGCGTACTGGTGCTTGGCTTTACTTGCCGTTGATTGGTGGGCCTTGCAGTTGACGTCCTCCGCGCAGGACAATTCCCACGTAACGTTTCGGCATTCAATCGGCAATATGTCATGCGCGGCGCGACCGCGGAAAGAGACAAATCGCTTTGCAAATTCCGAGATGCGCTATTGCCCTGGTCTGCAGAAAACACAACGTGGATGTCCGTGCTTGTGAAGTTGTGCTTTCGCAGTCGCTACGCCCGCTTCTGCTGCAGGACTACATCGGTAGCAGCTACAGAGTATTCTCCTTTTTGTCAGAGGTGAGACGTTCCGGCATGGAGCATGGCAACGAGGGGACAATGTGAGGTTGGATACGAAAATGAGTAGAGACGGGTGCGGAGGTGTACTCAATATCGGAGACCTGACGTTGACTGTCACGTGACAATACGCTCATATAATGATGTTTACGAAATGGCCCTGACGCAGATAGCTCAAGAGTGGGCCGAAAGGCGAGAAAGGTCTTGCAAACTCAGCTAGTTGGGTGGCAACTGGCAAGGTGCATATCGTGGCTTAAAGATGGGTCCGGGATCTGCGAACAATAGTATTGACATATACCATGGCAACCATCTCGGTATTATATACCGTAATGCGACAATAACTTGTGATCTAAGAAAGACTTGATGGGGTGTTGGGTAGTCATGACGGTGAACGATTGCGAGTGATAGTACGTAATAAATGGAAATCGCCGAACGAAATGAAACTGACCGACTGACAGACAAGCGACATAAATACGTGAAATCGAGAACAGCGTAGTAAATACATCAATCCGACGTGTCATGGCAAATTACGGATCGTCCGAATCAATGAAACAAAAAAAATAATCACCTATTAGCCACTACCGAGGACCTGTAGAGACGTCTGAAAGGAGAGCGTCTCGATCTCTAAAAATCTCGACGCTCTGTCAGTGGCAATTCGAGTCGGAGGGTGCGGGACAGTGTCACTATCGGACGTCATTCGTAAGTTCCCATCTTGTGTGAGCAGGTGGTGGGTTGGCGTGGTACTGTGTTGAGAAGGCTCCTGGACGTACGACAAGCGTACTTGCACGGGTCAGATTGCCATTGATACAGTCTGGATTCCTTTCACGACCCCGCTAGTGACGTGATCATGAACTGCGGGTTGTGGGAGTGGGAGATTATGAGGACTGGTTTCATCGTTGTGTGAGGGTGTGTGCGCACTCAACTCGGTTGAATTCAGAGGGAGGTACTGCAGGGGATCAGGGTAAAGGTCATTGACACGGTCAATCGACTGCAGCAATTGCTTTAGCTTGCCCCTTTCTTTGTCTGGGCTTCTTTTGAGTACGTCGCAAACTTCACGTCGCAATCGGTTCAATTCATTCCAGGCTGCAGGAGAGGCGCGGCTCAAGGGTAGTAGGTGTTTGTCCTCCAGCAGCGCCTCTTGAAGCACTTGTACCTTCTCGATATCCGCGAGTCCCAGGCCCGATCCATCAAATGGTACCGCCGTCAAAGCCAGATGACCTAGTTTGCAGAAGCTCAGTAGGGGACCATCGCGGATCGCAATGTCGAGCATTTTCCGGACTTTGATCATGAACTCAGCCCCGATCTGTCCTCCGTTAGTAAAAGACAGCCAGAATGCTACGTCCTCCTCACTTCCGACTTCAAGGGTGTAGAAGACTCGTGCAAGAGAGGCGACGTCCCACTGCGATCGGAGAGATACCGCGCCTTCCCGACTGGCCTCCTTATAAAACCTTGTCAGCACGGCTTTACAGAATCGAAGCTTGATGAGGCCAACGCGGAAGCCAATGGCCCTCCCGACAAACGTGTCTTTGAAACAATTCGTAACGAACATTTCGAAGTGCTGTGCTAGCAATCCGAAGTCGGGTGTGCGCCAGTCAACTTTGTCCGAACCTTCTAGGGCGAAGAACATTGCGTCGATCACGGTGCAGCAGGCCTCGAAGATGCGGAGTTTGTCAGGAATGGGCTTTTCCAATCGTACAGCATTCCTGAGGTTGACCTGTAGACTAGTCCATAAACCGTCTTCGCATACCATGGCCTCCATGAATTCCCTGCGCTCCTCTTGGGGAATCTTAGCAATAAATCTCGGGAGGCAAGATGCAAAGGCTTCCATGAGATCGCTATTTTGAAGCTGCTCCTTGCCAAATATGACGTCGGCTCTACCGTAGTAGTTGGGATGGTCGAGAAAAACCATGCTAAGACGCCGCCCTCGGGCCACAGTATCCAAGGTCTCGAGGAGCGGAGTGAGGCGGAATCCATGGTGCTCGACCTGGATACGGTCGTGCGCATTTTCGAGCACCTTGTTAAATCGTTGCAATGCGGCCTCCGAAACCTTCATCCTGGCAATACTGAATTCCTTGAGCAGTGTTTCGAGCGTCTTCCAACACAGGGAAAGGCTCTCGGATTGAACATGGTAATGCTCAAGGATATCTTCGGCAACTCGAGTTAGATTGACAAGAGGACCGTCGTGGAGAAGTGTCTCCCACATCCTCTCGTTCTCCTCGGAATTACGTGGGCTGTTGTGGCCTTCCGAAGAAGGCACACCGTTACTTGGCTGCCGTTTGTTCTTATGTTTGTCAACGAATGAAAGTAAAGGGGAAAGGTAGTCGGGAAAATCTGGCGTCACGAGTACGTCATGGGGAATGGGGTGTGACGGCAGGAGGACTTGGAAGGCGAGGCCTCTGACGCACGATGCACGGAGGGCCACCATCTGGTCTTCCTCGCGGCATAGTTCGTCCAGACCTTTGATAAGGTCTTGGGTGTCAGTCCTCTGTGGCGATTCCTTGTCCTTACTGGCTGTATGACTGCTACTGAATGGCGGCTGCGTGACCAAGATGCGTTCGCCAGGTAAAGTTGGACACAGAAAGAGAGTGAAGAGAGGAGGAAAAGGGGGTTAAATGTGAGAGAGGAAGAAGGGACGAATAGGAATGGGAAGTGGTAAAAGCGATCGCGAAGAAGGAGAGTGAGGGATGACCGGCGGCGGGGTCAACTCGGGCTGATACGACGGGGCGACTACGGCGAGTCGTGCTGGCGGCGGCGGCGGCGGCGGCTAGGACTGCGGCGAGTCCGACTCAAAAGCTTAGGGGAGAAAAGAAAGAAAGTGACCGCGGCGGGCCTCACGAACAGAGCTAAAGGAAAGAAAAGTTGATTGTCCCAATAGAGGGAGGTGTAAGTGATTTATATACATGTCCGGGTACCTACGATGTCCCTAAGATTAAAGTAAAGCTTGTAAGACCCGGTAGATCCGAAGGCGATGTCCGTAGAAAGAAAGAGAAAAGGAGAGAGAGAGAGAGAGTGTGTGTGTGTGTGTGTGTGTGTGTGGCAGTGCGCGTCGGCAGACGAGAGGCGATGACGGCGAGGTCGGAGTCCACCCGACGCGAAGGCGATGACGGCGGGAAGGTGAGCGATTGGTGATTATGATGATGGCGATGATGCGGCCTGCGTATCCTTGTCTTGAGTTGCGGACGGACCTAGGAGCTTGCGGCGGCGAGGGTGAATGGATGAGTCAGTACGTGTGTGTTAACTGCCGTCGCTAGCACCTGACGCGCGTCTAGGTCACGCGTTGCCCAACGCGGGGCCTTACACTACTGGTTTCGAAGATTAACCGCAACGAGTTGACGCAGGCCGACACGCGGGCGATGCATGCTTCCTCGGAGAGCCAATGCGGCATCACGCAAGTCAAGAGGTGCTCCCTGATGCGCCTGATGATGTAGCTAGCTGATAACTGCTCGGCCAACCGTGTTTGATCGGTGAAGCGGGAGAGGATGTATCTTGGGAGCGCTTCAAGGAAAGTGTCCATACTGTCGTCACTGAGATCGTCTTCTGTGAAGAGCCATTCAATGGCATAGTTGTCAAGACTCTCCGCTTGTGAGTCTGCCTCGTCCACAAGATGATGTACTCTGTCGAAGTGGATACCTTTGAAGTATTCAAGAAACGTGTGAGGTAGTTCTTGGGAATTAGGAAGGAACCGCCAAAAAGTGCGAACGATGAGAAGGATGAGTCTGCCGATTGATCGTAGTGGGGGTGTCAACGGTGTATGATAGGGGGAGTTGATAAAAATCAGGGGAGAGATGCTGAAGGCCATATATATGACCAGAGACGTGAGGAGTGAGTAGCGGGCAAAGGTGCCGACTGGTTGATAGACGGTGTAC
>QFEY01000816.1:0-35233 GCA_003316435.1 Russula virescens | reverse complement strand
ATACTTAAGAATAAGCTGAGGAACATGACGATGTTCATGCGAATTGCGATACTTGGAGGTTTGAAGGACTGAATATTGACCACAGCGGGTGATGTTTGTGCATTGCTGGTCTGCTGGCCATTATCAAGTTTGAGCGTCTTGTAAATTTCAATTATAAATGATGCGACGAAAGAAGAGAATAAAGTGTTCTGTAGGCGGAGAATAAGAAATAGCAGTGCGAAATAGGCGATACACTTGGGCTCACCACGAGCGCTATCGACCTCGTATCACTTTCCAAACTCTCAACAAAGTTCTTGTCGTTGATTTCTGCCTCGGACAAGTATAGATTCCAGTACGGTGCGGATGTGTCCCCGTATTCTGCGCCTTGGCCATTGTCAATAAGAGCAATCGCCTCATTCACGGAGACTCTACCTTCTCGTTTACATTCTCTATCGCTTCTGTATCCATCCTCGTTCCTAGACTGTAGGATCGAGCAGCGTGATTGCCTTTGTCTAAGACCTGGAATGAACAGAATTAGATAAAGTAAGTAAGGCGAGAAAAGATAGTACACTGACTATCCTGTTGAGCCTCCGCATCGGCAGGCGATGACATCTCTATTGAGGCCATAGTGGTTCACAGGTGGGCTGTATGAAGTGCAGAACCAGGCCTTTACTGTGTGACGGTAGTGAGTGTTGCAGTGATGAGATAGAGGGGATGAAGGATTCGCAGGGAAGCTGGAACTCGGAGGGAGGGGTCCACTTTGAATGGCGCCTCGCTCAGGTTTGCTAACCAATCGAAACGGTAAGTTAATTTTGTGAAACCTTCACACTCTCCGGAGGGATTTCTTCCTCCCGATTGGCCCGGAACCCTTTCACTCGATACATTACTAACTAAATGCATACCCTCCTCGGATCATCAGGTGTAATGGGTTCAAACTTTGGAGCTCCCGCATGCGGCAGTTCACGCCGCTTCTTCGAGGCGAGGAACCCTGAGGCACTGCTTCAGGCTGGCTTTTCTAGTTTTGATGGTCTCACCTAGGTGGTTACGGGACACACGGAGATCCAAGAAGGGTCGTGTGTGGGGTTCCAACAAGAAGTCGCAACACGTTCGGTACGGGTGTTTAGTGATAGGAGAAGATGGCGCAACTTGGCACCAACTAGGGGCTTCAGACGCAACCAGTGAGTCGAGTCTGAAAGGGATGCTGGGACGCCCACCTTCCTACCTAACCTGCTAGCTACGGTATCGGTTGTGATATCGTGAACATACGGCGGGTGATCGGACTTGAGATATCATGTCACAAATATGTGCAATAGCGATAAGAAACCCTGAGAGTGGACTCGAATATGGTAACTGGAGGAAAGGACCCGATATCATAAGGCCGAGTCGTTGATCTGAACTTGACATCAAAATTGGTGAAGGATCGTTGGGTCACAAATTGTTGGACGTTATCCCTGCTAATAGTCACGATAGTACAACTTGAACATCACCAATTCGGACCATCGGGAGCAGAGATAACTTGTTTTACAAATCTACTCAATCTTCCAAGGTAGGTTCAAGATGGCGTGGAGAAAAGCGTTCGCTTCTACGTCTGGGCCGCACTAAATCCCTAAATCCATCTCGTCACCATCCGCTACAGTATCTCGCTGAGGATACAGCCACGAGGCTGGACCCGTGAACGCACCTTCGATTGGCTCGTCTTCCGGCGAGCCATCGACGCCGTCAAAGTTGAGCGAATATCACCCTACCAACCTCAGGACTCCCGAGAGACGGGTGTATCGTTGTGGGCATACAATAGGTCCGCCACAGAAACAGGTGGATATATGACCAGCGCTCGTTGGGCAGTCGCTCCCATGGGTCGGTAGAGTGCATCCCCGCGCTCTTAGCCAGCGCTTCATCAACTACATTATTAGCGAAGAATGAAGCGCCTCGATATAGTCATAATGAAGGCAAGGAATGCGTTCCAGAATACTGCGCAGATGATCAAGTACATGTTGGAACAGACCGAGCCCAGACTAAGCCCACGCCCATTTGCGGAAAACACGCGCAATTCTGCGACGCAAACTTTACTGTAACTCGAAGAGTCAGCTGTACGTCTGTCAGAATAGGGTCACGAGTTTGGCTGTGAACTAATCGCAATATCACCGTAACAGGAACAGGAACAAGAAAACATGGCAGTATTGCCCCGATGAGGAGCTCCAACTTGAAAGCTTGACCCCCATTCCAAAGAATGATATTGAACAAACCCTGGCGCTATTCGAGCCCATTTAACAGCATGGACGGGCCAACATCGGCGTGTCTAAGGACCCGGTGTTGGGCGACGGAGGGAAAAGATGGACGTGACATTGAGACCTCAAAGCCAGTGGTAGGTGAGACGCAGCCATAAGCGCCGAAATCGTGAGTGCAGAGGGCCGAGTTTGCCGAGGTTTGCCTTCAATAGTACAGATAGAAGCCTCGACGGACGCGGCAAGTACCGAATTTGAAGATGTAGGGAATAAGATGACCGTGAGACAGCGCAAGCCCTATTCCATGTGGTATTGTACCTAGTCCCGGTCACCCTGTACGGTACTGTGAGTAGGAAAAATTTAACAAGTAGTACTAGCGCCAATTTCCAGCAGGTCAATCATGACGAACTTCTACTCCAAGTTGTTATCCACAGGATTGTGACAATCCCGTTGCCAGTGAAAGTAAATGCGATACACATTTGCCTCATACTAATGTTCAATTGTGGAAGAAAGTGGTGACGCTGTCGGTTCCTTACCCTCAACCCCGTCAACCCATGATCCTATCTTTTCCAACATCTCCTGCAACGCCCCGCTGGGAGCTACGTCGCCAATATCAGATCCATATACACCCTCGATCAACCCCCTCCTCACAAACGGCACCAACAACCTCAAAAATGCCTTCCCAGCTCCCCGTGCATCTTCTCGAGGAGCCTCGAGCAGCGTAGCAGCTGCCTTGGCCAGAGCGGCATCAAGCGCGCTCGCAAGGTCGTCCAGCAGGGCCACTGGCGCTAACAACCGCAATCCATTTAGGGCCGCGAGAAGCGCATTGGCAAGCACTGCGATAGGAGGATATACGACCAGCGCTTGCGGCGGCATGTGGAGCACCCCCGCTGTCTTCCCCGCGCCACCGCGCGAGTCCCTTCGGGGTGCTCCAACCGCAGACCAGCCCGTCTCCGGTGTACGTGCGAACTCATCCGCGGCCTTGGAGAACTCCGCAGATATGCGCGAGCGCACCGCATCTTCAAACAGCGGGGGTAGGAGCGTGCGAAAGTCGAAGCCGAGCCGGGCAAATGAAGTCGCGCAGTATGTGAGCTGGGTGAGCAGCGCCGTCAGCGCAGGCGCGTCGGGCAGGCGAGGCAGCGCGGTGCGGAGCGCATCGAGAAGCCGCGAGAACAACTGTGCGGTGCACGCCGGGAGGAGCGAGCGTAGCGTTTGTAGGTCTTCTGGGGCCAGGTCTGCGGGTGGGCGTTCGAGGAATATAGCGGCGTATTGTGTGAGGAGATCATGTACGCCCTCGCGCCACGTATCGATGTACTTTTTCATGTACCGTACCCACGCATCCGGCGCATCCAACCCTCGTTTCTCACTCTCCGCGCTCGCCAGGGACACATTAAGTGCCTCGAGGCGCCCAGTAAGGAAGGCGAGGGCAAGCTCGCGTTCGGGGAAGACACGCATTCGCCGCAGGAAGCTGATAGCGCGGAACAGGGTCGGGAGCTTGCCTGGCGCACGGAGAGCAACGAGCAGCTGGCCCAATAAGGAGCGGATGGCGGCGTTCGCCTCTGCATGTACGTCTTGCACTGCCTGAACGTGTGGGAACCGCGCGGCCAGTCGCGCGGCGTGCGCTGCGAGATCTAGGGCCTCCTGGAAATGACCCCCACGGACGCACGCATCCGCAAGCACGGGGAGCTCGAGGATGTCTTGTAGTTTTGATGAATGCTCGAGGACGAGGGCGGCACGGCGGCGGGAGGATTGGATGGACGAGATCTCGGACGAGAAAGTATGCGCGGCAGACTCTAACGCGGGAATGTCTTCGAGGAGGGTGTCGAGGGTATCGGAGAACGAGGAAAGCGTGGACGTGAGGCCAGTAGTCGTGCGATGGAGTGATAAAAAGGTTGGGTAAGAGGAGGTGCAGAGATTCGTGAGCGCGTTTGTGAGTTGGGACGAGGTGGAGGACAGGTTATCGGGTTCAGCGAGGATGGAGTCCAATGGAAGAGTGGTGAGCTCAGCAAGATACGTTGACGCTTTCGGGGACGATAAATCCAGTTTGCTGCGCCCTCCAGACAGGATGTCCCCTAGGGCAATGAGCGGTAAACCACGTTCGAGTTGCGGAGTGCACGCGTCTGTCATTTGTGCGTCTCGGTTAACATGGATTGGGAAGTTCTACACCACGGGCAACTACGTGTTATGGTGCGGCGAATGAGAGCAACGCGAATGGACGGAACATACCCTCCGCCAATCCTTCGAGTCTTCAAGTTGGAGTACTGTACGTATACAGTAGTGAAATACGACCAGACAAAAAAGGCCCTGATTGAGGAAATCCGGCCCGGCGGAAAACCAGGTTTGATTATGTAACCAATATTCTTCGCTCGAAATTTCACACGTGCGACGAATGGCGATCACGTCTGGCTTATATCCCCATATTGAAAATTCTATGCATACCGCCTCTATGCTGTGTCATAAATGACTTGGGAGATCAGATGGAATGATTGATCAGAATGATTTGCATGGAGTATCCGCGCAGCTCTAACCTACAGTATATCAGTGTTGTTGTTCCAGGTGCACAGCGAGTCAAGCTAGTCAAGTTCAAACCTAGGGCTCTGTCGATCACTCCAGCATTAGCACCTGCTGCATTTGCAGCCATTTCCTTTCTGCTAAATATGCTATCATGGTTTCCAGAAGCTCAGAGGAGTGCGTTGCATAAACCACTAGCAAGGAAGAGGAAGAAGGTGGAGTCTGATATAGGGACATAGATTCGGGGATACGGCGTCCTTCTGCACCCAGGAAAGCATGGTTCCTGGCTGGGAACGTATGGAAATAGGCCGGAAGTCTACGAATGGGTATTGTAAAAACTGATGTGCCGGTTCTACCGTCAGTATGATAATACTCTCAAGGCCCGAGGTGGGTTACGAGCAGTGTCCCGTAGAACCGATAAAATTACGATCTAATCTCACCCTCGGATTTCACTTAATCTTTGAAGCATTGTTTGCTGGCCATAATATTTCAACGTTCAGAGGCAGGGAATCATTTGCTCTTTAGGAGCCGAACCAAATTTATAGCTATGGTTACGAAGGAGATGGAAATGAAGCGGCGATGCTGACCGATTTTTTCTTAGATTTACGGGGCACGTGGTGCTGATAGGTACATGAGAAACGTCGTGTGCCGCGTGCCGTATAGCCCGACACAATTTGTGCCAGAAATCACCCAGGATGGAATACAAACAAAAGGTTATCCCTGTTGTCGTCAAGTTCTTTGAGTATTCTCTGATCGTGGAACGCGGGCGCCGATATGAGCGTTCCAAGTCAGACCTTTGATATGTCAGTGCTGTGCTGGTAAGGTACGGTAAGGGATATGAAAAGTCGGGTGAGGTGGAATCCTGGCATAAGCAGCCATCATGATGTAGAAAAGAGGGCAGAGAGAAGTGCCAGAGACATACAGTACTGTAGAGAACACAGAGTAACGAGTAGCGATGGCCAGGCACCGGCATGAGCGCTGTGCAACGGAATCACGGCAGTTGTTGGGTTGGGAATCCGACTTGTCGGGCGCGAGTCTCGCTTCGGTTATAATAACGTTACTGCTTTCAGACTCAACCGCCCGTTACATCCATCCTGTACTCTCCCCTTCCCTGCCTCTCACTCTCACTTCCTCCAGTCGCTCTTTTATCCCCGTCTCTCCTTTATCTCGGCGCTCGGCTTCAGGCCCTCTCAAAAGCTTTTTTTTTTAAATTTCATTTACCGCTCTCTTTCGACATTTCTCTTTCCCCTCCCTTTCTCGCTTGCTTTTACTTCCCAATAAACACTGCAAAATCCGTCTCGATGTTCTATCGCAGCGCTTTCTCAGCCGTCGTTTTGTCCCTTGCGTTGGTCGCTTTGGCAGAGGTTACGCCTACAGATCCGAGTCCCGGACAGGTCTTTAAGCCGGGTGCCGCCTGCTCGATTGCATGGAACGCAGACACGACCGGAACCTGGAAAACGCTCAACATCGAGCTCATGACCGGCGACAACTTGAATATGGTTCATCTGACCAGTCCGTAATGGTTGTATCTTTCGAGTGAATGTTAACTGATCATTACCCATTCCACCAGCTGTCGCTACGGTCGATGGTACCACCTCCCCTGGCACTTTCTCCTACCCTTGTCCTGCGGTATGTATCGCTGAGTACACTGCGTTGACGTTTTCCAATCCAACCTCCTTTTCAATTCTAGGTTACCATTCCCGCACCCATTTATTTCTACCAGTTCTCGACGCCCGCTTCGTCTACTAAAACGTGGACCGGCCGCTTTACCATCTCCGACGCGTCTGGTCAAACTGTAGCGGCGCCCAACCAGGTTCAGCCCAACGGCCAAGCCATCCCCTGGGGCACAGGTGCCCTCGCTGACCCTTCCAAGGCCGTCCCCGCTCCCGCTGGTGGCAATACTACATCGACCGGTAACAGCACGAACAGCACCTCGGCGTCACCCCTCGCCAATACGGGCCCCACCGCCGTTGCCTCCTCGGGGTCGAGCACCCCTTCCAAGTCGCCTCTAGACGCCTCGCAGTCTGGCTTTGCGAGCCAATCGGCCTCGGGTGTGGCCGCAGCGGCTAGTGCCTCAGCTAGCAACACGACCACATCCAACTCGGGTGGTGCGCTCGTGCTCGGTGCAGTGTCTACGCGCGCAGCACGCGCCGGTGTTGCTTTGGCAATCATCGCAGGCACATTCATGTTCCTGGTGTAAGCCGCGCCCTCGTAGCGAGGTGTATGCACATAATGTTCGTTGTTGATATATGGCTATGCACGTACGCTGTCACGAATCTCACTCAGCGCATATCATTGCTTTCAACTACTGTACCACTTTCGTAGCTTGGGTTGGCCGCATTTTTTTTTTAATACCCTTCGGTTTCTCCTTTGTTATGGGTGGATGTTTTTCTCCATTTGGGGTTGGTGCCATTTATGGGTGATAGCTAGCAGTTGGTTGCAAGAACTGAGTACTGAAGAATCATCATGATATCGCCCATCGCTTGAAAAATTAGTCGTAATCGCGAGCGCCAAACAACGTTTTCTTTCGGGAAATCGGATCCACAATCCTGGTCTGAGCAAAGAACTTTGGTCACCTCCGCAGTCCAACAAACCAATACGGTTGCATCGTATCTCCATGCCAAACAGAGCAAAGGCTTCAAAGCGAGCAAAAATAGCCAAGTCGTCCAACGACAAAGCCATTGCTCCTGAACTGGTCATGTCGAGCGCCAGGTGAGTAAGCAGAAACACGTCTCCCATATGTATAGCCACAAGGACCAGAGCTGCTCACCATGTCCCCCGACGACCCCTCAAGCCCCGCTGTCATAAATCTCGCTTCCAAGGACGCAGAGCTGCCTCCAGGTTCCCATACGCCGACACCACCATCCGATACGCCGCCGACGCTGCCAGACGAGGATGCCCACCCAGACGCAGCACCCGAAAATACAAATGCGCCTGCGCCCGATACACCTGAGCCTGAGCCTGCTGAACCTGAACCTGAGCCCGAGCCCGAACCTGACCCCGCCGCGATAGCGGCCGAGGCAGAGAAAATGAAAGAGCAGGGCAACGACTCGTTCAAGCGTGGTCGATACGGCGAGGCAGTGGACCTATACTCCAAGGCCATAGGTATGTCGTCGCTCTCCTTCCTCGTCCTTCTCTACCCTATCCTATCCATTTAAAATCCACCCATTTCCACCGAGATAAAGACGTGCTGACTGGCCTATGGCACCGATCCCTCATAGATCTGGTCTCTACCGAGCCAGCATACCTCACGAACCGCGCAGCAGCCTACATCGCCCTCAAACGCTTCCGCTCTGCCCTCGCCGACTGCCAATCTGCCGTCTCCTTACAATCCCCTTCTACAGTCTCCACAGTCTCCACCCCGACCTCACCCTCCTCACCCAGCACCTCACGCAATGGTACCACCACAACCCTGACTGCCCCACCTCCCAAAACGCTCTTGCGACTGGCACGCTGCCAGCTTGCGCTGGCGCAGACTGCCGCCGCGCTCTCGACGCTGCGCGAGGTGCTGGCGGTTGAACCGCGCAACTTGCAGGCGACGCAGATGCAGGCGCGCGCGCTCGAGCTCGAGGCCCACGTGCGCAATTTGGACGCCGCGAGGCGCAGGGGCGAATGGGCTATGGCGCGCATCGCGCTCGATCGGTGTCTAAGCGTCGTTGAGGCGGAGGCGAGCGAGATTCCGATCGAGTGGCGGGTGTGGCGGGTCGAGATTGAGCTCGCGCGCGGGAACTGGGATGGTGCGAATAGCGCAGCCAAGTATGCTTCTCTCTCCGGCTGGTTGGCTTTTAACCGTGCTGATGATGATTGCCAAACTTTGATAGCGATGCGATGCGGCTTCAGTCGAATTCTCCGGACGTGCTCACGCTCCGCGGGCTTGTGCTCTTCCTTTGTGGTCGGCTCCCGCAGGCGCTACAGCATGCTCAATCGGCGCTGCGATACGACCCCGGCCACGAGCCCGCGCAACGCCTGCGCAAGCGCGTGAAGGAAGTCGAACGATTAAAGGAGGAGGGCAACCAGGCGTTCAAATTGGGCAAGCTGGAGGAAGCGCTCACATTGTACACCGATGCGCTCGAGGTGCGTTCCCCACTCCCGCCTGCATTGTCACCCTTCGTTAGGGCTGAACTTGTCTTTTGGTCCCGCCAGCGGGTAGGCGAAAATGAACATGAAGGAAAAGGCGGCCAGCTGCGTGCGCTGTTACTGTCCAACCGCGCCACGACCCTCGTTAAAGTACGTTGCCACCACGCTACAGTGCCCATTCTCCAGACCTCCCTCACCTCTCTCTCGCCCTCGCAACCCCATGCGCACGTGCCCGCAGCTCTCCCGCCACGACGACGCCCTCGTCGACACCGAAGCGTCGCTTTCTCTCCAACCCGGCTCCTTCAAAGCGCTTCGCACACGCGCGCGCATCCGGCTGCACAAGGAGCAATACGAAGACGCGATCGCGGACTTCCGCTCCGCGCTCGAGCAGGCCGAGTTCGAGAACGCGGACGCCGACATGCGTGCGCTCCGCGGCGAGCTTAAACGTGCCGAGGCTGCGCTCAAGCGCAGCAAGACTAAGGACTATTACAAGATCCTCGGCGTCCCGCGCGATTGTAACGATGCGGACATAAAAAAGGCGTACCGGCGCGAATCGCTCAAGCATCATCCAGACAAGGTGCGTGCGCATACGGAGGCGACTCTTTGTTCGTCCCTGCTAATTCAGGAGGCAACATTCTTTTGGGGTTTTAGGGAGGCGACGAGGAAAAGTTCAAGTTGGTCGTCGAAGCTCATGCGGTGCTTTCGGACTCCCGTCGGCGCGAGCGGTACGATCTGGGCGAGGACGAGGATGGCACGAGTGACTCATCGCATATGCGTGGTGGCGTGCCCCCCGATCTGGCGAGTATGTTTGCGCAGTTTGGCTCTGGCCCTGGGAGTGGGTTCTCGTTCAGTTCGGGGGGACCCCATGGTTTCCATGGCTTCTAGCTACCGTAGCACTACGGTGTTGCTGGCTTGACCCACGGAGCCTGAGATGTCCAGAGGGGAAGTGCGGAGGGTATCTTTCTGTGACCATCTACCAATAGATGCTACTGCATATGTTTTTTGGTACAGCATTTACTTTCTTGGAGATGCATACCCAGGACACTGGTATGATATCGTACATCATGGCCAAGTTCGAATACAGTGAATCAAAGTACAATGATTGGACCCTCAACGCGTTTCCTACGATGCTATCAAGACCTAGAACGACGAATAGCTATGTAAGCAGCAAATTGAAATTATACATGAGCACTACGCACAGCAGAAGGTGTCAACCCGAGATCGCGTAGAGTCCGGGAGAAATCCGACGGAGAGAATTGTTTCCTTTAGACATTGATAAACCACTATCGCGAATAGACAGTTCCAATAAAGAGGACTACACACCGAGGAAATTGCTGGGTAAACGTGACCGTTTCAACATCCACCGTCAAAGTCTGGCCAGCGACAAACTCTGCCACCTCCCGCAGCGCTAAAGAGTAGCAGCGAAATCAGGAGACCCAATCTCTCAAAACTCAGAAGAACGAAAAAAAAGAAGACGCAACTGCTATCGCTCGGCAGCGTCGTAGTCAATGGCTGCCCACCGCTCGCAAGCCGGATCTGCAAGCGCGTTTCCTTGAACTCGCGTCCCGGAACCGAAGTCGTCGCCGGTGCCGGTGCTGCTGCGACGGCTGCTGCTGCAGAAGACGCAGAAGACGCAGCGGGGATGGCGGCGGCATTACCCTCGCGAAGGGCCTTTTCCTGGGCCGCCTTTTGCGCGCGTTCCCGCTTGTCGGCTTCGATCTGCGCCTTGATCGCTGCGCGGGCCTTCTTCTCGTCCTCTTTTTCTGTATGTGGACAGGACATCGCATCGTTGTATCATCTGAGTGATGGGAAATGACAGTGAGGGAGCACCACGTACCGCGGCGCTTTGCCTCGAGGTCCTTCAGGATCTGCTTGTTCTTCATATCCTCCTTGATTTGCGCCGCTTCCTGTGCGATAGTGCGCAGCACGCACGCACTTTTTGTCGGCGGCCGTCGTTTAGAGGGTAGGTAGGTTCATGACACCTACCTTTCCTGCTTTGCGCCGGATGAGCTCGTTCGCCTTTGCCTCGTTCGCTTCCTCTGCGGCCTTTCTGGCGCGTTTCTCAGACATCTTTTCACGCAGCTCGGCCAGTTTTTGCGCTTTCTCCTCTTCCGTGAGGGGTTTGATCTTGAGCGTATCATAAGTAGTAGAAGTAGCATTCGTATTAGTCTAGTGGGAAAGCGCACCTCCTCGGTAGATTCTTCGAACTGATCGTGCCCACTCTTCTCGGCGTGAAAGTTGGCGAGCGCCGTATTTTTGAATATCTTCCCGCACTCTGAACATTTGATGCTCTAGCACGTACATGAGTAACTAGCTGCAGTGATAAGGCCCGTCTACTCACTCTGGCTTCGACGCCGGCACCAGAGTCTGTCTCGCCAGCAGCGCCCGCATTGAGACCGTAGGCTGCGCGCAGCGCTGCAGTATCTTCATCTTCATCCTCGTCCATCGGTTCAGCCTGTGGTTTGGCAGACGACGTAGCGGCCGCTCCGGACGTAGCATCTGGTATCGGATCTTCGTTGTGTTCGAGGATAAAGTCCATAGCAGGCTGTAGCCCCCTGTTATTTGTAGCGCGTAGAGCCCCTGCGTCGTCATTGAGCTCCACGTCATTAGACGATCATTTGAACATACACTCGACCCTTGCAGGATCGAATCCCATTGAGATGAGAGTGTCTTTGTCGGACATCGTGGCGGTATGTTGTAGAGATGACCTCTGAGCGCTGCTGACGTGTCTTGTAAGATGACCACCACAACTCTCAATTAGATTTCAAGCGCTGCATTCTCAAGCCAGACAATGATATCACATTCCCTTCGACCCTGACCTTCTCCATTGGAATACCCGGTCAATCGATTGTTGGTCATCTTCAACATGGAAGAGCTTTCCCGCTGCCTTACCGCAGGATCGTTACTGATACATAGCGAGAAAAGCGGCTCAGCGCCAAATCTTAGAGTTGTCCTTCTTACGCGACTTGTTCAATATCGGGCGCAGCGTGGGCTTCCCGAACGCGATTTTGGCGACTTTTTATTGGAACAAGCACAGGAGGAGACGGCAAAGGAGGCCCTGTCCGTGGTGGAAACCGTTCAGAGAATTCTCGACGAGGATGAAGGAACACGTTCAGCCCCGGATTCTCCTCCGCAGCCCAAGGAGGACGCGCCTGGTGATGTACCTCTCATCGGCACGAGAGATATCTCGCAGCTCCGCACACTTCTCTCCATCATCTTCAAATGGGGTACCGAACCACTGCTTGCACACATACACGTTATTTGGCCGTCAAGCGGCGACAGCCGTGCGCCGTCTAGGTCCAGGATCCTTGACATTGATGACGCGCCCCAGGCGCATACAAAACTTACGAGTATGACACGACAATTACTCTCTTTATTGTTTCCGCATGGCGTGCATGGCACCATCCCCCAAACACTTATCACGACGACCCTCTTAAATCGTCATACCACTGACCTTCTGCGTCCTGGGATTACCCTTGGGTGGGTCCCAAAGGCGCTATCGACCGAGTCCTTCCCGGCAGTGGATGATCTCAGGCCTTTGATTATGCGTATGATGTCAATGTACGAATGTTGCCCAATCAAAGAAGCCTAAAGCTGATTTCAATCCTTCTAGTCTTCCGCCATCGCAAACCATCGCATCGCTCGGTTCCATCATGTCATCCTCCCAGCCACCTCCGCAGCATGTACACAAGTCTTGTGCCTCTTTACTCAGCCGACAATTGATGCGTCCAAATGGCGTTCGTGGTCTCTTCGCTGCCGTTTTCGGTGACGGAGAATCCGAGGAAGCACCACTTGAGAAGCTTTTGCATGTTGCTCAGGTACTTGGTGCAGTCCCATCAGTGGTCGCTCCCGAGGTACGCCTTGGATACCAACCTGAACGTATCATCTCACCCAGTCGCAGGAATACTTCCGCTCCGTCATCTCACGTTTGATTGAGTTACTATCTCCCAGTGCGAAGGCCTCCCCTGCTTACATTCGCGCAGCATCATTTTCACTCTCGCGCATGATCACTGCCGAAGGCAACCCACGGCATCACGCCCTCGTATCTAGCATGTTCTTTTCATTTCTTCACAATCCGGTGCTTCTCATCACGCCTGAATCTCTACCCGAGGAAGTCACGGCTCGCTCACCTGTCGCGGCGATCCAAATTATTCAAACGTTCCTGATAAATACAGATCCTGCTCCGACTCTCATTTCCACCATCCTATCACCAATCGCGACCTCGTTGTATGCGCTACTCAGCGCTCTTTTGCGCATGAAGACAGCAGATCCGACGCTGAGGGAGTCCGTACGTGGCCTATTATTTTCCTGGGGACGCGTAGTTCCCGCAGAAGAGGCAGTTGCTATCTTATGGGCGTGCGTAGAGGGACAAGGTGGTAACTGGACTGTTGATGTTGTTGGAAATGTAAGACGCGTAGAGAAGTGCGTATGTACGTTCTTTTCGATCCTGGTTGTTTTATTTGAATTCAAGGCAGGAGAACGATACGTCGTTGATTTTGTTCACCCCCGATGATCTGAAGAAAGCTGAGGAAAGCGGTGCTCTTGACGTCGATGCCAACTTCTTGAGCCTACGCCCTGACCCTTCACACTTTGTTGACTTTCTGAAGTCGTTGGATAGACCAGACGTGGCATCAGAGGTCTTCGTTAGACTTCTTGAGGGCTATCGTGACTTAAAGGCTGAAAGTGAGAGCGATCCCCTAAGGTGAAGCCGTATTAAATTCGGCGGTCTATGTATACTCATCCAGATTACATTCAGAACATTGCTCTTCTTACAGATAATCATCCAAATTCAGACACAGATGTCCAAAGATGGTCCCTCATCAAGTAATCTACTCAGCAAACCCGAGCATATCCTTTCATTTATCAAGCATGCCTTGCAAAATGACACGACACAGAACACTTCTCCCAAGCAAGCTGCGAAAGGTCCTAGGCCGCAACAAGGGCTGACCATTGATGATCTTCGCATTGTCCCAGACGAGGAACAAGATGATGACATTGACATGGAAGGCGATAGTGATGACGAGACACCGGCTCTTCAAGGAGCGCGACCAAACGACGAGATGATAATAACAGCTCTTAATCTACTCCTCAGCATACTCGAAGGTGCGCCATTTTGTCGCCAAGCATATTTAAAAGTACAACTCATCGTTCCCATCAGCAAATCCGACGCTTTCGTCGCAGTCAGCTCCGATTCTTGAAGAAATCCTCAAGGACGCTGAGCACCTCGTCAAGGCAAGTTCGGAGTCTGTCCGCGCGCTTGCCCGAGAAGCGCGCATGGTGCTCACGGTGCGAATCGCCTCCGCTTCGACCGCCTCCCCGGGACCGGCCCGTGAGCCCGAAGAAGACCGTGTACACTCCACCTACCAAAGGGCGCTCAAGCTTCTCCAAGATCCCTTGCTCCCCGTCCGCGCCCACGGCCTGCTCCTTCTGCGCGAACTGGTGAGCGTCCGCGCGGGAACCGCGCCCCATGAGGCAGTGCGCGCACTCGAGCCCGCCATCCGCGACGTATTCCTGCAGGCGATTCAGGATGACGACTCGTACGTATTCTTGAACGCCGTGCAGGGCTTGGCCGCGCTCGCAAATTCGTTCAGTGGAGACGTGTTGCGCGCACTAGTCCGCGTCTACGCGGACGGCTTGCAGGGTGTAGGCGTGGGCGCCCTGACAAGACGGGACGTTGACGTGCGCCTGCGTGTCGGTGAGGCCCTCGGGCAGGTCATTCGGCGATGTGGTGATATGCTGCCGCAATATTGTCAGCACCTTTCTTCCTCACCCTGTTTTATGTGATCGATCGGAGCGTCTCACTGATAATAACTTGCGTTTTTGGACACCAGCCGATCGCTTGATTCCTCCTCTCTTTGCGTTAGTTCGCGCATCGCATCTCCCTACGAGCCTTCGCACCTCCTCTCTCTCGCTCCTAGCGACGATCGCTGACACCACCGACTTGGCACTACTTCCCTACGCACATGACCTGGCAAACGCGATGCTAGATCTCCTGCAGATCGAAGGTGCGCGTGCCTTGGCTGCGGTGCAACCACTTCGGAGCGCCTCTTCTACCTCCACCTCCACGGAAGAGAACCCTAACCCGGGCTCGCTGCTCGCGTCACCTGCTGTGGCAAACATGGATAGCCACCCCACTGCAGCCGACGCAAAATTCCCGCCCTTCCGCCGCGCTTCTCTGCACTTCCTCGGCATGCTTGTGCGCGCTTACACGCGACGCGCCTACGCGTCCTCCGAATTGAGCACCGGTGTAGGTGGAATGCCGCCAGCGGGCGACTTTCCTGCACGACGTGCGACGACAACGCTGGGTTACGTTGTGGCGGCCGATGCGGATGCAGTTGTGCGCGTCATGGCGCGGGAGGTGGTCGATGCAGTGCAGGCGCTTGAGCGTGCTGTCGTTGGCCTCTAAGGAAGGGCAAGCACAACTGGTTTAATTATTATAATATGCAAAACCGAAAAGGCCAGAAATACATAAAATTGAGTTGCGTCTCTCGCCTAGAAGATACATCAAACCATAGTGTTAGGGACACAATTGGACAGCACAAGCTCATGTATACAGTGTTACAGATACGGATCATCAATATGTTATACCATTTATATTACATGTTCTGATAGTGGCACCGCCACATCGTCATATGATGAAAGGTAGCGTCCCCCTACAGCCGCTGCACGCTGTAGAAGAACTAGTTCGCGCAAGGACTTACTTAGGAAGGAAAATATGGTCGAGTTCGCGGGAGGGCAGTGGTTGGGATCGGATGGTGAAATGCAGGGGGTCTTCTATGTCATCTACTTCGCTGCGGCCCAAGCCTTAACGAAAGGAATGGTCTAAGGAGTGTGTGACTCGTTGAGCAGGCGAACAAGCCTTTTGAGCTCTTCGCATGTCTCGGGGTTGCACTGGTGTTCAAAGGAGTCTCCAAAGTCGACAACACGCAAGTTGCCGTCCGCGGCGCTAGTGAAATGCGATACGGCCGCCGGAAATCCGAGGCCGGCGTTATGCAACCTACGCGCATGATTCATAACAGTTTCTCTACATGGCCGAAAGATGAGAAGAGGTTAGATTACACCAGGGTCAGTGGCCGACGTGGCACCGACAATCGCACCTTTGTCTAGAATTACAGTCGCGAAAGCTCTTCAGCTTCGGGCCAGTGTCCTCCAGGACGATGACGTAAAACTCGCCGTGGTACGTGTACGTTCCCCAGTACCGCGGTCCGATGACACCCTCGATATCTGGGACAGAAAGGAAACGCTCGTATGCGTAGGCTTCACGGTGTGCAGATCCCACATGCTCGTGGAGGAAGATCTTAGCGAGCACGCGCTTGGTATGGTCTAGTGTCCCACGCCACGCCTCGAGGCAACCATCGTATGTGACGTGTTCGTGTAACACGAGGCTGTGTCTTGGTTCGGGTAATCCAGGCGGATTGGGCAGTGCTCCGAGAGCAGGACAGGCTTCTCGAGTGACCGGGAGATCTGGTGACGAGCTCGGAAGGGGCGTGATCAGAGGTCGTGGAATGAACCCTTGCTGGTGCTGGAGTTGCTGCACTCGAGCGCGACGCAGGACGCGAGCGGTAGATGAAACCCCATTAGTGCTGTAGGACAAAGAGAGGACCTGCAATAATTAGTAACCATTTGGGGAGAAGTAATATGTTTTCGACGTACTTGCTCTCTAGACGTTCCACTATGTGGGAAAGGCAGGTCCGTCTCAGAACTACGCATACTGTCCTTGATCGGGTTGCTCAGAAAAAACCGTCCCAAACTGCCTACGTCACAGGCTACAGGATGGATGATTGGAGGTTTCAGCCCTGCCAAGATCATGGCAGTGAGAAGGGCAGGAAGTGGCTTGGCTTCGAGTGACGACATCCCAATACCCCCGGGTGGATCAGAGGTAAGCCAATATACCGGGGATACCAAGAGAACGACGCGATGTTCCAAGCGGCAATCTGACGACTTGATAAGAAAATGACATGTGAGAGCTCAAAGTGCTTACCGATCTCTACGACGCGAAATGCGACTGTGCTGAAAAGCAACGCGAACCTAACGTTTGCTGAGAGCATGCGACGGCCTAGCTAGAAATGGCATGATCATCGTAATTGAACGCGCGGAATGAAGACAGAGGTTGGAGCTCACCTGAACAAAGACGGCGGGCAAACCCTCTTGAGTCGAGGAACAGTCTAAGGCCAGACCAGATCGTAGGTCTTGCATGTCGTTAAGCACGTCGAAAGAGTGGTCTTGCCCAACAAGGACCACATGTTCGCCGCATTTCATGGTCCAATCATTCCACCATGAGTTGGGTTGAGTCGAGTCACTAGACGAAACTCGGTCGAGTAGTAAATTGAATGTGACGGCAATGCCTCGCAAGGCAACGAGAGCCACCCCCGATATCGTTGCACGGAGGTCGGTAGTGACCGGTTTGCCGGAATAGCCATGCCCAGCCATTCTTATCTCTTCAGGGAGATAGTCAAGACGCGTTGCCAGGGTATCCGGTATATTCGAATGCCAGAGCGGGGTGCTGACAATGGAAAAGGCACTCGGGTCGGTGAGCAAGGCCTGTAGTTCGCCTAGAATCCGGCCCGGAAGAGACGGATCCAGACAGGCAAATTTCGGCGCCAGGGAGGTTTCGGGTTGCTGGACTGCTGTCCATCGAGGGGTCAATCTCAATGCAGGGTTTTCGTCGATAGGCGTAGGCGTGGGGATGATGTAGTCGAGATACTCGGACCAATGATTAGCGATGTTCCCCAGATTCCAATTGATGGAAGTGACACTGCGAGGGACAGCTGCCAATGACATCGTATGATGTGCGACAGTCGGAAGAGCTAGGTGATCGTGGTGGGGAAATGAAAAAATTGTCTGGTTTTGAAGCCTGAGTGGACATACGTACCATCACGATCTAAAGCATTGCATCCGCATTCCAAACAATGCGTCAACAGTGCGTCAACAACGCGTACACAACGCCGCCACTGCTGAATCTCAATTGACCTGTATGCCGAAATTGTATGCCGAAAGGACGAGAGATTGTGATGGTGGTCTGGGCTTGGGACTGTGACGTCGACTTCCACCGCTGAGATCTACGACATGGGGATAAATTTTTATAGGAGTGGCAACCGATGCTCAATTCAGTTTTCTCAGTCGCCGCTGCACCTAGCTATACCAGGGAGCTGCCTTATGGGAAATCCGGTTTGACGTCAGCTTGAAAGAATTTTCATTAGCGTGTCCGTTGCATTCCAGATTTGGGTCTGTATTTAGTTATATGTATCCGTAGCGTGATATATCATTTGATCCATGCACAGGACTGGCGGCGGTTGACCATGCCGGTTTTGATGAGCCAAAGTTGAGTATTCAATTGATTTATGCCCAATCTGACGATTAAGTCAATCAGTGAGAGGGCGTTCGAGGGGAGAAGGGGTACTGCGCATGCTGACATCCTGATTGGGTCGTTCGACGGTCCCAGTTCGGATTTTATGACCGAGCCGCTTTGCCCAGATATTTCGAGAAAACGGTAAGTGCGCCCATACCGTCCCATTGGCGTACCGTACTCTTTTTTCCGTCTTGCTAAATGTAGTCTAGCTGACGGCACCCAACTACGGTCTCGACTCTCGACCGCCAGTTCGGCGGCGAAAGTGCTGTAGCATTCTTGCGAACTCCTTAGGTGACTATTGTGTGAGGATGACACCAGGTGAGAGGAAAATAGGGTCGCGAACTTGACAATTGGTAATTATTCGGATGTGTCCGGCTTGAGCGTCGGCGGATTCGGACAATACCGTATGACCTCCGCGACCTCACCTCGTCGTCAGTTCGCTAAAAGACAGCAGAAATTATTCGCGTATGGTTCGGGCAGGAACTCGGTCAATGGAAATGCACTATCTGTGAGTCAACGAGCGTAACTTACTTCTAAGGTTTCATGTGACGCCGTGACCCCCCCTGGCGTCTAACAACAAAGGCGCGCGCTGGCGAAGCAACCCCACTAACCAAGGAGCCCCGGGACTATGGTATTCTCCGACTTCCCATGACCAAATAACGTAGCACTTCCTCCATCGGATCCAGATCTTCTGTTACGGATTTACCTCTGCTATGCTCATCATTGCACACCAATTGTTATTTGTTCTCGAGAACCTTGTCGAGAATAGGTCATAGTCATTGATACAACCGCCGGGAAATTATCGCCCTCGAGGCCTTATGGTATGGACAGGGACTCCACAAAACATTACTCTACAGATTTTCTCCCAAAGAAAGCATGATGCTTTGCACATCTCACATGGCTCGGTCTGGTTTCAGCAATCCAGCCAGGAACATATTTCCCATGCTCTTCCGAGTCGAGGCGCGAATCGTCAATGCCATGTATTTGTGCCAGTGGACTCCTACAAGCGACGTCCTTCACTCAACCTAGACTCAGGTTCTTTTCGACCTGGAAATTTTGCTTGGGTCTGGTATTGACCACTTGTCCTCTCGGCCAATTTCTGGGAGGGGGCTCTTCAAGACTCCCGAAACGTCAAGGGTTTTTATCAAATACGATAATGAGAACCATCAGGGGTACCTGGTACCCATAGTATCTCTTGATCGTATCAAAGGGCGTAGCTCCAGGGTGATCCGAATAACCGATATGCTGATTCGGAAGAATGAAGGGTTGTCCCTGGATCCTCCCTGCTGAGTTTCTTTACACAATAAGAAAGATAACGTCTTTAGTACGCCGAATGGTTTCCGGATGAGGCCCCTGGGAGCTTTCTACTTCGCCCATTAGCCGAGATTTGTCTCCACTTCGGGGAAGACTGTACCAAGGGCCGATGAACCGCGTGGTCGAAAGATGTCAATCCCATAATGAACAGAGTCTTCCGCAGCCAAAGGCCCAAATTCCAGGGGTCCGACCGCGGTCGTATCTCCCTAGACTTTCAACAACCTTCTGCTCAACCTCTAAGCACGGCACCAAGGTGACTTCCGTTGAGGGTTCAGAAGGACGACTCCCTGGGACCCTCTTCGAGTCTCTGGCTCTCTGGCCCCGAGACCATTTGCCTCCGGCGGCCAGCCCCGTCGACTCGGATGGTATCAAGTCATATCAATTTTGAATTACATGAATCCTATTTCACATCAACATGGGGCAGCACACTGCCCGCTAGCGTCATGCCTGCATTCTTTCTTCTAGAAGTATCAGGGGACCATCGTATTACTCATTCCAGATGAACCTATCTGCCATGCAATGCGCCTTTAAGTCGCACTTCCTTGTAATGAAGCTGTTCAGACCATCCAGTGAGTGGTCACCCGCGCCGAGGGGCGTTGGCCACAACTCATATCGCCCGGACCTCAGATCACCAGCCGTCGACTTTCCATTTCCATACCTCTAAGCCATGAGTACCCTCGACCTCCCTTGACACGAACCATATCGGGGATCTGCAAGGGCTTCCATGATAGGAAGACGTGTCACTGGAACAGCTGACCTGCGGTGTGGCAGCCGTGGCCCGTGCTCCTGATTCAGTACAGTTTTTTTGTGTTCAAGTTGGTGACGTTCGTATTGGGTGATCATTGATTGGCCTCAATATCAAATCGAAGACAAGCGAACGCCCCCACCGTTTTTCCCGAATGTATCACCCTTATCAAGACGAGAACAGTTCGAACGTTTTTCGTTACGCCCAACCTTACTCAATCCTGACATAAATATGACATAGCAGGACAACGCTATGCGCCGAACTTTCGTTTTAAGGTTCCGAGGCTTTGCCCTCTTTTTTTACACCAGAGGCCCCTCATTATTGACGGTTGTCGTTTCATATATTATTATTTTTTCATTTTTTCAAGGACTTTCCTGTGGTGGTCCTCCCGCAAAGTCCACTTGTTTCCATTCACCTGGCCCACGAAGATAATGCTACTTCAACGATTACCCACAACTCAGACTACAATGGAATGTTTGCGAATGCAACCCTCGAACCTAATTTCGTGGAATAGGTATTGAGGGTACGGGGTTGGGGGGTAACACAGCGGAACTTTCGCTGCCCAATGGTGAGTAGCAGACAGCTGCCGTGGTGTTCTGGTCGCAGGCTCATTATTAACCAGACTGCACTCCGGCCCTCTAATTGAAAAAGGCTGCCCATCCTGTATAGGCATGAGAAGCCCCGCCGCCCATGGACAGCTGTTCAATAGCACGGTATTAAGGCCTGAAATATGCAGGGGCCAAGGCAAGGGCCATTGGTTGCTAACTTGTCGCAGATATAAACCACTTCTACTACGTAGACCAACAGGAAAGTCTTCCAGTTTGTCCTCGGGTTGCGGGCACTTAACTTCCTGTCGCGCCGGATGTTGCATCAAGTCCAGTGGGTGCTTCCCAATCCTTACTATTCGACTTACCTTGCTTTGCGCATTCCCAACCCCTCACCCAACAGCGATTCTAACGAACGCTGCGAGTAGAGCTCAAGTCGACAGCTTCGTGACAAAAGGAAGAATCCTGGAATTGGGTCGCGCAGCTCGAATAGAGAAGAGCCATGGGCGCCTGTCAAAAGGTTACGATTTCCTGAGGAATGGGATGATGTTATTTCTATTGACCAAATGATAGTACATCCCAGGGAATCATGCACGTATCAAATCACGACTTCCACGCTTGGGTATGCGTAACTTCACCAAGTCCGAAGTGGTTCTCCTTCACCAGGGACACTGTATACCGAATATGCTTGACTCGGAGGCCGCTGAGTAGCCTTTCGCTCTCCATTGCAAAGGCGTGTTGTGAATCATAATCGCCCAAGCCCCAGGTGCTTTTCATTCCTTGTGGTGCTAACGTCCAAACATCCGAGTCTGCCTGACTTCGAATATCCGTTCTGTATCCCTTGTAAACTTAACACTACTAGTACTACAATAAAATGAAAGGGGTGCTGCATTGGACTCACTTAACTCCACTGCCTTCTACACCTGATGGCCACTACCAAAAATAAAGTAGGGCATGGCAGGGCCGGTCTGCAAGCGTGGCTTGAACGTAATGGTAATGAATCATTGTGCCTATCGATGGAGGAAGTCACATCCTTGGTCACATCCCTCGATGTCAATGCATTGTCGAGAATACGGACGAAAAATACATATTGGTGGGGTCGCGTGGGAAGTAGACAAGGAATTCTCATTGGTTGCAGAACCGAGGAGACAATCGAGCATCTACTAGGAGGAAGAAAGGTGCATCTATAAGCTTCCTCAGGCTGGATTGGCGGTGGCATGGATGTCTGGACGGTCACGTGATGGGGTGGGGTCCTGGTTGAACGACTCTATGTACTTTATTTAGGTACTTTTCGGGCCGAGGGGTCATCCCCATATCGTTCCATTGAGGTAGACATCGCTTGTGTTTCCGATGTCATTGACGTTGCGGATGGGAGTCACCAACTACTGTATTGTCACGGTTTTGAGCAAAGGGCAAAGGTACCGCTTGCGGCCCGCTATTGCCGATATTCGAATCTCCGGTTATTAACTTCCCACGCCAGACGCTATTGCATTAATTGCTTGTCAACTGGCGACCCTGGCAGTGAATGAGTTGTCTACGTTATACAAAGGGAATTGCCCTGCCACATACCGAGCCTCATAGCCATGGACACAAGCCGCATAACCCGTCAAGTTCTTCCCTCTTTTGTCTTTTTCCTTTCCCAGATCATTCGCCTCTCTAAGGGTAATCGCCCTCGATGATATCGGATGGCACGTTGTTGGCTCCCGGGCGTCGTTTTCGCTGCATATCAGAAAGTTACACCACGCCACTGCTGACCGCGTGTAATACCTCGTGGCTTCCGTGGACCCGTGGCCTAGGGTATGGATAGGGGCCACTCCCCTTATAAATGCATGTACTCTGCGTGAATGGCAGCACTAGGACGTGATTGCATGAGACCAAGCCATGGTTGTTACGCCCGCCTATCTCTGCCGCTTTTTCACGAAAACTTCCCGCGAATCTAAACCCCTCACCAATTATTTCTTGGGCAACGACAGCGAGGAGATCACTCGGTATGTCATCACCGTTCATTGAATATAGATATGAAGATACGATACTTTGAGCAGACTTAACAGACAGTATAGCTTTCACAAAAAGTTATTCGACTACCCTCAGCTCGTCCCGCCTGGGATCGACATCACTCATATTTCGAGGGTCATTGACGTCGGTGCCGGGACAGGCGCATGGGCGCTTGACTTTATGTCGCTGCCTAATGTTTGCAATCGCAATCTTCAGGTCTTCGCATGTGACATCTCCACCACAAAATTCCCGCGAAATGACGAACCCGAAGTCAGGAAAATAACGTTTTTTCAACAAGATGTCACCCAGCCGTTTCCGGATGAGCTTCTCGGAACGTTCGATCTCATCAACCTTAGCTGCTTGTCGTACGCACTGACGGCGCAGGGATGGAAAGTGGCACTACGGAACCTGTACGCGCTATTGAGTGAGTGTGCCACGTTTACACAACACACGAAGTGTGGGGGTGCCATGCCCTCATGACGTAAAACGCGTACTGGCAGAGCCCGGCGGACATCTCCTCATACGGGATGGCGATCTTATCACATATAATCGCGAGATACCTCCGCCACCCGAAGGTCATGAGCCCAATATCGCTGCGTTATTACGGGGCACGTCTAACGTAGCCAACATAAATCGTATCTTCGCAGGAGAGGCCTTGAGACGTGGCTTCGTAGTCGGGTACGCATTCTTAGCATTCGAATTACGAACCCCAAATTCTGACCCCGAGGTGCAGACTTTCCTATCATTTGTCAAGAATGCTCGAGGATGCATCCTTTATGGTTCTATCCTCCCGGCGTATCCCTGCGCCCTTTGGAAATTGCTGCGACTTTTACAAGGGCAGGAACGGAGCACCACTCTCGGAATACAAGGCTTTCAGCATCTCAAATTACGTGCGAACCTTGAATACGATATCCCTTGCTGCAATGAGAGGAGGGGTTCTGAAGTTGGCTGATGGCACCCGGATTGCGACTGAAGAAGCACGGCTAGCGCTAATGGAGGAAATCAGGCGGTCCGTGACGAAGGGGGGATTCATGATTGTATCCGATTGGGTCGCCGTGCGGCCTTTGGAATCTTGGAAAGGTGTACGCAGCCTCGGAGTGCAGAAACCCACAGGCCATGCGGCGTAATGAGCAGGCTATCTCTTACAGCCGAGCCTGAGGGAGCCGGGTCGTAGTGTAAGAGGCAAGCGCATTTTTAACCCATGGGGGTATTACGGTACCTGCATCCAACCCCTCCTTACCCCGGGGGGGAATGAAGACCATATCCATCTATCCCCACTTACGGGCATTTTTGGCACCATTCATCCTGTTCCAAATGGCTCTGGTCGAGTATTGCTGTGCATCGATCGCGTGTGAAACACAAACATGGGGCATAATAGTATGGTAGGGACGTCTCCGATTTGGGGATTTACGCAAATGTTTCGAGGCATCGCTAGTGGGGACATTAGCTTTCGCGAGCACGCTGTGACGTAGTCGAAACTCACAAGGAGTTAGACGCCATCATTTCTCTTACCCTGCTACCTTTGTCAGCGGCGTTTTTTCTAAGGGAGCGGTGGCAGGCTACGCCACGCCACTATATGATGAACCAAGCAACCACTGTACTGTCAACTTGCCTAACTGAACCTACAGTTTACCCGTGCTGATTGCGCGATAAGGTCGGAGTGTATTCAGAGCAACCGGAACAAAGGGTCCGGCTCTCTGTTCATGCTCGTCGCTCCCGTATGAGACTCTTATGCCTATGTGACCGAGTGGTTTTCGCCATGCTGTCTCCCTTAGACCTGAGAAGAGTCATCTCTCATTACTCGCTACAAAAAGTTACAATGCGCATGCTGGTTGATTCTGTGCATTAATGCTTCAATTTATGTTGTAGCTGTGACACTGTGTAGTATCAGGACAAGGTCTTGGGTTCACGCGCCACTAGGATGACCACATCGTCGTCGCAATGACACCAAAAGAGTACTATGAAGCCCGAGTTGAAAGTAGGTCATAGGATGCGATTCGTTTTATCGTATTAATTTAAGCTATGTAAGTACCGCCATGACTAAAAATCTTATCAAATGTTATTAATTAACGCATTATTGTTTAATGATAGTTTTCATTACGGTCATACTCTGTATAATGGACAGTTGTTTCAAACACGCCATCCCATCATCAGTTGATCACGAACAGGCTGAAACAGCATGCACCACCAAGTGACCGGCTTGATATCGGACTTTGTTTGGCTAAACAATAACGGAGGGTCAGACTACGTGCGTGGCTTTACTGACCGGTCGTCGCACTGGCACGCATGTGATACTTTTCATTTTTGCTTCCGGACCGTTCGGGTGTATCCCTTTGTGGCCGTGGCCGAAGGGTCGTAGTATTGCCACTCCGCCAGTTTCGTCCTCGCCGCTTAGGTTCTCCTCGTGGAATGCATGCAACCAAAAGCATATACTCTCTTAGCCAGATCTCCGAGCACGAATCCGAAAGACGATATACACAAAGGTACGCATTTGGCCCATATACCCATGTGTACATGACGAAACAGAAATTCAAATGGCGTACGAAACATCGCTTTCCGACTAATAAAATCAACGCTATGCGTGCTACCAAGGCTGAAACTAGCTGACTCCATGAGCTGTATCGACTCGGATGATGAACCATTATTATGTCATTCCCCAACCATGCGACATAGATGGGACCTCGGAGGTATGCTAGAGACGCATGGCACAGCGCGCGTAACTAGCGCTCGTTGCCTCCATTAGCCAGTAGTCCGGGGGGTAGGTACTCTCCTTATAAAAGGCGATGACACACTGTGTGAATAGCAGCACTAACTTAAGCAGCGGTTATTGCATAAGACTAAGTCATGATCGTTACGCCCACTAATCACTACCGCTTGCCCAGCACATCCTCGGAACCTAGCCCTCGTACCAAGTATTTTCTGGGTAGCGACAATGAGGAAGTCTCTCGGTACGTCGCTATTCACTCACCGTCCACGATGATCATGGATCCGAAGATGCATGCTTCGAACAGGCTGGACCAACAACATATCTTTCATAAAAGCATGTTCGGCTATCCTCAGCTCCTCCCGCCCGGGATCGATACTGCTCATATCTTTAGGGTCATTGACGTCGGTGCCGGGACAGGCGCATGGGTGCTTGACTTTATATCACTCCCTGACTTCCACAATCGCGACTTTGAGATCTTCGCTTGCGACATCTCCACCGAAAAATTCCCGCAGAATGACGAATCCGAAGTTAGGAAAATAACATTTTTTCAGCAAGACGTTACCATGCCGTTCCCGGATGAGCTTCTCGGTACATTCGACCTCGTGAACTTTCGCTTCCTGTCATACGCACTCACGGCAGAGGGGTGGGGTTTGGCACTGCGGAATTTGTATTCGCTATTGAGTGAGTCTACGCAAGTAAATTGTGTTGGCTTCTCTGTCCTCATGACGTAAAATTTGCACCGGCAGAGCCCGGCGGACATCTCCTCGTACGGGATGGCGATCTTATCACATACAATCACGAGAATCCTCCACCAACCGAGGGTCAAGAGCTCAACATCGCTGCATCTTTGCAGGGCACATCGAATGTGGCCAACATCAATCGTGTCTTTGCCGGAGAGGCATTAAAACGAGGCTTCGTGGTTGGGTACGCATTCCTATTCCTCAAACTTTGGATCGAGAATTCACATTGTTACGGCTCTTACTCGGCGGCAGGCTTTCCTATCATTTACCAAGGATGCTCGAGGAAGCCTCCTTTATGGTTCTATCCTCCCAGCACATCCATGCACCCTTTGGAAATTGCTGCGACTTCTACAGAGGCAGGGATGGAGCACCGCTCTCGGAATACAAGGATTTCAGCATTTCGAATTATGTGCGGACCTTGAATTCGATAACCCTTGCGGCAACGAGAGGAGGGGTTCTAGAGCTGGTCAATGGCACCCGTATTACGACTGAAGACGGAAGGTCAGCACTGATGGAGGAACTCACCCTGTCCGTGACGGAGGGAGGGTTCATGATTGTATCCGACTGGGTCGCTGTGCGGCCTCTAGAGTCCTGTGAAGATGCGCGCTATGGAGTGCAGAAACCCGCGGGTCACACGGCGTAATGAGTGGAGCATCTCTTGCAGCCGAAGGAAGTGGACCCTTTTCCGAGAGACGAGCGCATTTTTTTAAACCATGGGGTTATTATTACTGAACATGTATCTTATACCCCAGAGGGGCGGTCGGAAAAGTCCGTACTAATTTGTCCCGAGTTGTTAGGGTCGCTCTGGGCCCATTTGTACAGTGTGCTCAGTCCTAGTCGAGTATTGGTATTGTAGTAATAGCGTACGAAATATGAGAATGCAAGCACTGGCTGGCAGAAGTGTAATGTAAGGGCCATTATGATCTCTACAATCCCAGCTAGGGAAGATTACCACCATCTCAGTGGACTGATATGCATTCATCATGGACAGGTTTTCCAGAAATACAGCGTCATAAGGAAGCCCCCAAAGACGTCACTACTTCTCTTTCACTGCACTGCAACCCTTCTCGGTCCCTCCGGGGGAAACCTACCGGGGAGAAGCGGTGCGACGCGGCAAGCGCTACATATTAATACCATGCGCTTAAATGGCATCCCCGCGGCGCAAAGGCTAAGTCTAATATCAACTTTCCGTGCCCGCTCTGATTCAGTCACCTGTGCACGACAGTGCGATGAGTAAGCCAAACAAGGTCGAGGAACATCCGAACCCCAGGAGCCACCCAGCTTTCAGTTCCACACTCACCGCCTTTGGGTAGGTCTCCAAATTCCATGAGATTTGCGCTCCGTTTGAACGTAGGCGGGGAGGGTTATCTCTTATCTGCGACAAATTTACGATGGGTTGGTGCTTCAATTCTGACCGTGGCCGTGAATGTGTGATAGCAGGGCACAACTATTTCACCATTGGTGCTCTGGAAGGTGTAGCGTAGTGTTTGTTCACCTCACCACCATTACGAAGGTATGTGTAACAGCCCAGTGTGCCGCGCAACGCCACCACGGAAGAAACCTGAATGCGATCGCTTGCTTAGTGAGTGCATTCTGATAATCACTCTACTTCCGCATATATGAGAATAAAGGTCATCCTTATGGAGAACGCACGTTGTATTGTCTTTAGTTGAAGAGAGTAACTCGACAGAGCCTGTGGAAGTATATAAAAGTGTGTTCGGGAACGTTGTCACATCCCGAGATATTAACCAAAAAGATCTCAATAAATTGTGAGAAATTGTGCTGCTCGTTAGCAGTCACAAGTATACGGAAACAGGTCGCGGGTACGGTACTTCAACCTGGATGCATGGCACAACTCGGGCGCCCTCGCTGGCACCTTACGAACCAGCTGCTCGTAGGGAGCAGCGACTGAGGCACTGACATGCCGCCTGCTTTGTGTACCAGATGAGACACACAACAACCTATGAGTCTGGCCAACATTATGTACATCATGGCTGCGGCGTGAGCCTGATGTGTACGAGTATGAGCTCGTCTCCCGGAACTATGTCTTCCCAAAAGGGGATCTCGTCCTCGTTTGATTGGTGCCCATCAGTACAATTACAATTTGAGTTGTTGATAATAAATTGTGGAAATTGATCCGGTCGTGATTACAATTATTCGAGTCGTCGTTCGCGCAGTGAATATCATGTTTACAACGATAACCCATTGATAAAGCCATCATTTTCATACAACAAGAGCATAAAATAGGATTGCTACATCGACTCAGATTTTCAATATATTACTCGTCAGTCAAAACTTTGGTTTTGAAGTGAATTATGTAAATGAAATGAAGTCGCTTCTTGAACTTGCGCCAATGCACTGCATGCTCAGCCTAGGTTAAGGACGGAAGCCTGAAGGAAGCTAACCTCAGTCATTCTGCAACCTGTTTTAGCACAGATCCGAAGCATCAGGAAAATGTCCAAATGTTTTTCTGTGCTTTTTTTGGCTTTTTTTTTCTTACAAAAAAGTACGTAAACGCATTTGGACGCGAGGATAGAAGGCTGTTGGGAGATCATCTCACTCGACAACGAATTCTGCTACTGCCGACTCTAGAGTTGGAGTCACGATTGTTTACTAGGTATGTGTTGCGAGAAATACAAATGCTAAACTACTGGGAGAGCAGTAAACATGTGCACCCACGG
The DNA here is from genome assembly GCA_003316435.1 of Russula virescens. Taxonomy (NCBI): domain Eukaryota; kingdom Fungi; phylum Basidiomycota; class Agaricomycetes; order Russulales; family Russulaceae; genus Russula; species Russula virescens. The sequence goes on along the minus strand of QFEY01000816.1, from coordinate 6,368 downwards.
AGGAAAGGGAAAGAGGTGTAAAAGCAGGTGGTCTACGACCTATGATACGCTTTTGCTGCTGGCCCATCGTGTTGCTGTCACTGGTCCTCAAATACAGTGACGATATTCTCAAAGAGTGCGAGAGATGCCGCTACGTTTTTGATGTACTGTCGCTTGTGTAATGTGGTCAACTTCAAAAGGGGGCATGCGGGATGGATATGCGATCGACGAACCTCGATTAGATGGGTGCATACACTGCATCGTTACTGTTGTTGATACTACAAGTGGCACAAGCTCGGTAGCACTATCGAGAGTGGCAAGCCGTAGTCGGGGTGGCATTCTCGTTGAGGTCATGCTGGCCATACTGGCCTTGGCTCAATGGCTCCCTCTATTCGATTCTCGGACCCTTTGGCTGGACTTGGGGTCGTGACTACAAACCGCTCAGGAAGCCTAATCAAGCTATATATTGGTTAGGCCCCTGGCTTGCTAATCGGCGCCCATCGACGGCGCCCATCAGCGCCCATCGGAGCTGAAGTTACAAATTGGGATGGTGCTTGATAATAGATTGTGAGAAATTGACCCGGCTACAAACTCCGTTATTCGAGTTATTCACGCAATTAATTTCATATGTACCATCATAATCCGAGGATAAAGCCATTTTCATATGATAAGACTCGCGTCGAGCAGATAACGGGTTGTAATTCGCCAAGTTGGATTACGAAGCTTTAGTTGAAATTAATAAGTCGGCATAATTCTCGAAGTTGCGCAAATGTAATACCTACTCAGGGTTAAGGACGGAAGCATAAAGGATGACGAATGACGACTTCAGCCATGATTCGGCAAGATACGGTATCTCAAAAGGGATGAGCGGCAGAAAGGATGCAGGGCTCAGGGCAGAACTTACTAACAACTTTACGGTATTGGACGGCAGCTCATATCTTCTCTGGTTCTGGTTGGATCTTCCGGAGAGTCTAGATACCTTTTGACTTGAATCCTTTGGAGTTTACTGGGACCTACTTAACCAATTCCAAGAGGCTATAAAAAGGGCGGTGCACATCTCAGCAATCTCTCACATTCTCCTCACCTCACATCCTAAAGCTCTTCTCAATGGTCGCCGTCTCTTCCCCAGCAAAAGTCCTAGTCACAGGTGCAAATGGCTACCTCGCCGTTTGGACCGTCAAGAAGTACCTAGAAGCAGGGTACTCTGTCCGCGGCACCGTTCGCTCATTATCCAAGAGCGCATTCTTGACAGATACTTTTTCCAATTATGGTGACCGATTCGAGTTGGTCACTGTCGAAGATATCACAAAGGATGGTGCCTTTGACGAGGCGGTCAAAGGTGTCGACGTAATTGCTCACACTGCCTCTCCATTTCACTACAAGGCTACAGACCCCGATGGCGTGTCCCTTTCTTCTATGGAGCTTGACCATTTATTCTGAAGAACCTATATTCAGAACTCATCATTCCTGCCGTGAAAGGAACCACATCGATCCTGAACTCTGCCCTCAAACATGGGAGCACCGTGAAGCGCTTTGTACTCACCTCCTCGTCCGTTGCAATGCTCGAACTCACCACCGTGCCCCGCATTTTCACCGAAAGCAATTGGAATAATGCCGCAGTAGAGGCAGTGAAGACTCAAGGCTCCGCCGCGGGACCGTATCCACTTTACATGGCCTCGAAGACACACGCAGAGAGGGCCGCATGGGAGTTTGTTGCTGAGCATAAGTCTGACATCTCCTGGGATCTCGTCGCTATCAATCCTGCATATATCTTTGGGGCAAGTTTTTTCTTCTTTTGTCTTCCTGTGTCACCCGAAATTCTGACGGTTCTGCTGATGTGTACAGCCCTCTCTCAGCCCCGCGCCAACGGTCGATGACATCAACACCTCGCAACGTGAAGTCTATGACACCCTCTCTGGTGCGAAGACAGGTGCACAACTGCAGGGCCAGGGGAGCTGGGTGCATGTGGCTGTCGTTGCTGAAGCGCATGTGCGTGCTACGCATGCGGTTGCCGCTGGTGGCGAACGGATCATCCTCAGATCTGGAACCTACTTTTACCAGGACTTTCGTAAGTTATATATTTATTCCCGTCCTGTGCTACACTCAAAAATCTGATGTAATCTGTGCGACATCAGTGGACGCAGCAGCGGAGCTCGGTGTCCAGAACTTACCACGTGGGGACCCAGGCTCCACGAACGGCATTCCATCGCTATACAATTTTGAGACGACGAAGGCGGAGGACCTACTCGGACTGACACAGGTGACGCCCCTGAAGGACATGATTGCAGAATCGGTCGAAGACTTTAAAGCGCGTGGATATCCTGGATTTACTGGATAGGTCTCGTGATTGCGAGAAGGATGAAGCGAATGGTTAGTTTGTACAGTAGATATCGATTCTCGTTTGGAATGTAGGAAGACTTGTAAGTTCAGACTTCCTTGAAATTAGTGATCACTGTCTATCGACAGGTCGTCTCACTTGACAAGGGATTCTGCTATCGAAATGCTAAGAATGCCACTCGTTTCAAAGGAATTCCTGGTCCTGTTTCGTCAAAAACTGAAACCTCAATGTCACACACATCTTCAGGGTCAACAAAGAGATAGTTGTTTGTCAGCTTGCGTTGTTTGGAAACCTGATGTGATTACACGACATCAGCGGAGCTCGGCATTCCGAGCATACCACGAGGCTCAATGAAGGAGTCCAGAAGGACATTCAGAATATATTCAAATCTCCAGACGACGAAAGTTATAACATTGAGCCCTCTCGCTGCCTTCATGGAACGCTGTTGGGATACCATCTCATTTGACAAGGAATTCTGCCACTGCCATTGCCTACTCTAGAGTTGGAGCCATGATCATTTACTAGATACGTATTACAAAAAGTACGAATGCTAAGCTACTGAGAGAGCAGCAAACATGTACGGCCGCAGGGGGAAAGGGAAAAGATGTGTAAAAGGAGATGTCCTATCATACGCTTTCGCTTTCGCCGCCGGTCCGCTGTGTTGCTGTCTCTGGTCCTCAAATGCCGTCACGGTGATGATATTCTCAAAGAGTGAGTGAGAGGCCCCTACGTTTTTGATATACTGTGTTTTGTGTTACGCGGCCAACTTCAAAAGGGCGCATGCGGGATGATACTATGCGATCGACGAACCTTAATGAAAGAGATAGTGATGATTCGGGGGACGCACACGAAGAAGGTTGAAGAAAGGGGCGAGAAACTGAGAGTAGAGAATCGGCCCACAATGATAGAGGGTGAAAACTCAGGCAATTCTACTCTGTTGTCCGTCGAGGACACGGTGCCCTTTTTATTAGGCAGGATCCAAGGCTAACTTGGATAAGACCAGACGTATTGGAAAGGGAAGAAAGGAGAGCCTGAGAGCGAATAAGGGTATTAAGAGAAAGATTGAGGGCGAGGCGATTGTGATGCCTATTCGCCAGGAATGGAGTAAGGGGGGGTGCGTTGGTCACATACATTGGAGTAGTGAGTGCAGAACCTCGGGCTCATTGGTATCGAGGTTTCCTCTGATGTGACGTGGGTGGCCACGGTTGCGGGTCTGTATCGAGGGCGAGAGGGGCGTTACTGGGCAAGTGCTGCAGAGGCAGCTCGCGTACTGCAAATGCACGTTCTGAAGCCAGTACGTCTGCATCCCTTACGGTACATACACTGCATCGTCGTGGTTGTCGACACCAGAGGTTCAGTGGCGCTATCGAGAGCGGCTCAGCGGCAAGCAACGTAGTGTCATCCTAGCTGAAGTGACGTGAAGTCATACCGACCATATTAGTCTTGGCTCCCTACTTGGTCAGCTACAACTGGGAGTCATGACCCTCACAGGCATGTGGCCCAAATGGGTTTCTGGGTTGGTACCTCCTCTCGTCGATCAGGCAGAGCCCCGACTTGGGCGCTTAGCGGCCAACTTGCTAATCGGCAATCGGCTACCTCTCAACGCCGACCCGAGTCGGAACTGAAATTACAAATAACTCGTAATTTCAAGTCATCCACGTAATTAATTTAATTTCATATGATTCGAGAGGGATTTATAATAGTTTTATAACAATAATAAGAGTAGATAATAGGTTGTAATTCGCTAGTTAGATTACGAAGCTTTAGTTGAAGTCGGCCTTCGGCCATGTGAGTTTCTCAAAGTTGCGCGAATGTACTACACGCTCAGGGCCAAGATCGGAAGCATGATGGATGACAGTGATTCGGCGAGGTACGGTATCTCAAAAAGGATGAGAGTGGCAGGAGGCTGACGCAGAGCTCAAGGAAGACTTACTAACAGCTTTACTGGACGACGACTCGTATCTTGTCTGGTTGGGTCTCCGGAGAGTTTGATCAACTTTTGACCTGATCCCTTTGAAGTTTACTGGGGCTTACTTAACCGGTGCCAAGGGACCATAAAAAGGACGGTGCCCATCTCAGCAATCTCTCACCTTCTCCTCTCATCCTAGAGCAAGCTCTTCTCAATGGTCGCCGTCTCTTCCCCAGCAAAAGTCCTAGTCACAGGTGCAAATGGCTACCTCGCCGTTTGGATCGTCAAGAAGTACCTAGAAGCAGGGTACTCTGTCCGTGGCACCGTTCGCTCATTATCCAAGAGCGCATTCTTGACAGATACTTTTTCCCATTATGGTGGCCGATTCGAGTTGGTCGTTGTCGAAGATATCACCAGAGATGGTGCCTTTGACGAGGCGGTCAAAGGTGTCGACGTCATTGCTCACACTGCCTCCCCATTTCACTACAACAAGGTTAACGACCCTGATGGTGTGTCCGCCTTTTCTCCTCTGAAGACTTGCCGTTTATTCTGAAGAATCTATATTCAGAACTCATCATTCCTGCCGTGAAAGGAACCACATCGATCCTGAACTCTGCCCTTAAACATGGGAGCACCGTGAAGCGCTTTGTACTCACCTCCTCGTCTGTTGCGATGCTCGAAATCACAACCGTGCCTCGCATTTTCACCGAAAGCATCTGGAATAATGCCGCAGTAGAGGCAGTGAAGACTCAAGGTACCGCCGCAGGACCATATTCACTTTACATGGCCTCGAAGACGCTTGCAGAGAAGGCAGCATGGGAGTTTGTTGCTGAGCATAAGTGTGAAATCTCCTGGGATCTCGTCGCCATAAATCCTGCATATGTCTTCGGGGCAAGTTCTTTCTTCTATAATTTTCCGGTGTCAGCCGAAATTCTGACGGTTCTGCTGTGTACAGCCCTCTCTCAGTCCCGCGCCAACGGTTGATGACATCAACACCTCTCAGCGCCTGGTTTATGACACTCTTTATGGAGCACGGACAGGAGCACAGTTGCAGGATCAGTGGATCTGGGTGCATGTGGCTGTCGTTGCTGAAGCGCATGTGCGTGCTACGCATGCGGTTGCAGCTGGTGGCGAACGGATTGCCCTTACTTCCGGACACTACTTTTACCAGGAATTTCGTAAGTTATCTATCTATTCTCATCATGCGCTACATCGGAAACCTGACGTACTATGCGCGATATCAGTGGACGCAGCAGCGGAGCTTGGCATCCCGAACGTACCACGTGGGGACCCAGGCTCCACGAACGGCATTCCAGCTCTGATAAATTTCAAGACGACGAAAGCGGAGGACCTGCTCGGACTGACACAGGTGACGTCCCTGAAGGACATGGTTGCAGAATCGGTCGAAGACTTTAAAGCGCGTGGATATCCTGGATTTACTGGATAGGTCTCATGATTGCGAGAAGGATGATTAGTTTGTACAGTACAATATCGATTCTCGTTTGGAATGTAGGAGGATTTATAACATCAGACCTCTAACTGCCTTAAGATTGGTGATCAATGTCTATCACCAGATTGCCTCACTCGAAAGGAATCTTGCTATCGATATGCTGATTATGCCACATGCACATGCTTCAAAGCAATTCCTGGCCCCGTTTTGTCGAAACAGGAACTTCGATGTCTTCAGGGTCAACGAAGAGATAGTTGCCAGTGTTCGCCAGCATCTGTTAGATGTGATCTCCTTATCCATAATTGTCTGTTCCTTCGCCACGTGGAGGTATTATACTCCATGTATGGGTCGTGGACGGTTATGTGTCTCAGTATTCCCCGGTTGCTTTTTGATGGAGGAAGTGGCTTCATCCCGAAGAAGTTTTCAATTTGCTCTGCAATGGCATCTTTGTGGTGGCCTACCATATCCGACTCGGAGGATATGGACGAATTTCCGCCTTTATGATAAGAGTTCGACTTTACACGTTTGATGACGTTTTCAACACACTGACGTTGGAAGATATAAAGGAAAGCCATCTCAGATGGATTGGTTGATGTGATAGGAGTTACGAAGGATAAGTGACAGGACACCGTTTACGAGCCTAATGGCAAACAATTTCATTTCGATAGTCGTTCAGGGTAAATCACCAATGC
>QFEY01000815.1:0-20196 GCA_003316435.1 Russula virescens | reverse complement strand
CTTGGTTGGGGTTGAAAGTAGACATCTTTGTGAATACGTTCATCTTTTTTTGGAGGAAAAATACCCAGATTTGAGTGTTTCCCTTTGCAGTGGATGGCATCACACTGATCACGCTCAAGATTTGGGTTTGGCGCGTTGTTTCAAACCGGCATCCTTGCCGCGTGTGTGTACGATCATGTGGTAGCAAGCCACGTCAATTAATTAGATGGATGTAAATTAGACACCGCACTGGATGGCTGGATGCTGCATTGAATAAACAGCGCTGTGTCCTCTTCTTCAATTGAAAGTAGCATGCCTCCTATTCGCAGAGCCAATCCTGAGCCAGGTCCTTCCAAGGAAGAATGACTCCAGACTGCTAAACATGAATGGGAGCAAGGCCTGCATTGGAGCCTACGTGCAGCGGCCACTGCGCATAGGGTGAGTTGGTACTTGCCCCACCCTTCAACTGATATTCAGACTACTTTTCTAGGTTGCTCATCAGACATTGAGCGACCAAGTCAGCAGGTGGCCCAGCAGAAAACAAGTGAACGAGTTACAGCAGCTCCTGACCAAAGAGCAAGAGGATATGCTTGTCGCATGGATCAAGCATTTTGCTGTCACTGCAAAGCCTCTGGACAAGCACAGGATCTATACCCTTGTGTACGACATGACTGGCATCATCCTGGGTGAAAATTGGATCTACCACCTCCAGAAGTGTTACAATGAGCTTCGGTGCTCAAAGCCCGGCAACCTTGATCCGAAACGCGCACAGAACTTTAACCCGACCAACATTGCAGGGTTCTATGCTCTTGTGAAGCAGGTTTATGATGATTTTCCTGACCTCCCACCTGAACATATTTGGAATATGGATGAGAAAGGGGTCCAGTTTGGTGGTGGCCGCAAAAATTTGAAGAAATACTTCCATCTTCAAAGCCTCAAGCGATCTAAATTCTACTGTGTCCACTTGGACAATCTAGAACTGATGACAATTATAGAATGTGTTTCCCCATCCAGCTTAACCATTCCCCCTACATTTGTCCTCTCCGATGGGCCCAAGCCTGTGCCTTCAAGAGATAGGCTAAGTGGCCCGATCGGAGCGATCGCAACATCTCCAAATGGATGGACTGACAATGAAATTGGGGCTGCATGGTTCACTGATTTGTTCATCCCTTACACCAATGAACATAAGGTGACCGATGCGCCAGTCGTCCTCTTTGTGGATGGCCACAATTCTCACGAGTTGGAAGCATTTCGTGAAGCAGCCATCAACAATAACATCATCGTCATCGCCTTCCCTTCCAAGTGCACACACAAGCTCCAGCCCCTTGACGTCGTCATCTTTGCTCAAATGCAACGCCACTGGTCAAAGCACTGTGACCATAGGCTTTACGAGGATGTGAAGATGGACAGATATAATATTATTGAGGAGTACATGTCCGTTCGTCCCATGTCCATGAAGCTCGAGATGCTGCGCGTGGCATTTTCCTCAACAGGAATTTACCCTTTCAACCCCAACACCTTCACCGAGGCCGACTTTGCCCCTGCCAAATTGTATTCACTCACTATGTGTTACCAGCCTCTGGGTCTAGCCCAGTGTAAGTTCTGGAACCGGCCTCATGTTTGTCTGGACTGTACGATATTAGGGTTCTGTCGTGTATCGCCTCGTGTTTGCCTCGCATTTGCCTTATGTTTAAGTCATGTTGTATGGTACCTTATGGCTATCTGCCTCATGTAGGCCTCACGCTAGTAGCATGTATCCTAGCTTAGTCAGCAGTCCATAAGTAGTATATAAGCTACGCCTTGCTGTCCCTAAGATGGCAAGTTGAGTCTCCTGTCTCAGTAGTCTCAATATACTCCTCTTCATCATCTATACTGTGGGTGGCTATAGGATTGAGTCCTATCTAGCGGGAACCCTTACCAGTGAAAGTCTTAGACGACACTTCAGAGTTGTCTCTCTTATCCTCATTATCGACATAGTGCGTCTAGAGCACTACTTGGCAGTCAGACTATCCCTTCGAGCTTAGTCTATTGTCAACTGCACTACGTGGCGGTGACATTAGACTCAACTTTGTTACAAACTGGCCCCACGATTCGAAACGGAAGGATCCACCACTAGGATCTTCTTGAAACCAGCAGACGTCTTAAATGGGATATCAAACAGCAGGGTCTTCAAGTTCGACCCAAAGACCACCGAACCACCATTCCTCATCTTCACCGACAGTATCCACGGAAACCTTAACCGACAATCCCAAGCAGTTACCTTCTTCCAAGATGAGTGGAGAAATATCGACTATTGGTCAAGCTCAGATGAATTTGAACTTGGACCACCCAATTTGGATGTATCGTCATACGACATACCAGAAGAAGACAAAGATATCGAGCACCTTGCTGCCAAAATGGCCACAACAACCCTTACCACCACTATATCCAATGATCAGGACGACATCATCAAGACCCTTGGGAAAGCCCGACAAGACAAAAAGGGAGAAAAGATCACCAGCAACCTTAACCGAGCCTTGGGAAAACCAGACCCGAGCGACCCAAATCCCGGAGGAAATCCAGGAGGATCTGGAGGACCGGGAGGTCCCCCAGGAGGACCAATGCCACCAGGAGGACCAGGTGGACCACCTAACCAAAATATTCTCCAACCTATCCCTGTAAACCCTGATGTCAAAGCTATAGGAAGTCTGCCCCAATACTTCACAGGGGAAAGAAAGAACACTAAACAGTTCATCGAAGAAGTCAAAGCCTATCTCCGAGTCAACTCGGACGTAGCTGGGTTCAACTCCCCCATCAAGAAAGTCACCTTCACTCTCACCCTCATCAAGGGAGAAAAGGTGGCATCGTGGGCCAGACAAATGGGTGACTGGCTCGATACTCTTGACCCAATTGCAGATAATATCCCCCTCGTGTGGATCGCATTCCTCCAACGGTTCTTCGAACGATTCCAAGACACCACCGAGTTGGAACAAGCTCGCAACGAAATAGAAGACATCAAAATGGATGGTCTAGCAGTAAACGAGTACACCAGCAACTTCGAGGATCTCATCATTAAAGCTGAATACGACCTCAATAACTCGGAAACCTGTCACAAATTTATCAAAAACCTACCACGGTTCATTCTCCTAAAAATGGCCGATCTGTCACTTCCCAACAACTACCACGACCTAAAATCCAAGCTAGAGAGCATAGTACAATTGCAGATTACTGTCCAAGGCATCCTACAACAGGTTGTAGGAAAGGGCCCAGCCACGGCCAACACGAATAACTACTTCAACCGACCCCAACGCCCCCCGAACCTGAGCTGGAGAGGAAACAACCAACAAAGACCCCTGCAATGCCCCTGGCAACCTCCATCAACTCAGGGTGCATTCAATACTTCGAATGCCCCCAGGTGGATGAATGACCGACCAGTCCCCATGGATCTAAGCAGAGGGCGCGCACCCAATAACTCTGGATGGCGCCACCCTCAAAACAACCAAGGGCAACGCCAATGGGGTCCACCATGCCAAGGATACCATGCTAATGTGGCGCAAACCCCCAATACTAGCAATGCATGTTTCAACTGTGGGGCAATCGGGCACTTTGCGAGAAATTGCCCCCAGAAACACCCACAACGCACCCAAGCAAATCTAGTCGAATTCGATGGCTTCCAGGACAATCCCGAACAAAGACAATACAACCAAGAAGATGCACCTACTTGGGTAGCTCGCATCCACATGGAACTCGAAACACTCTCCCAGGAAGAGAAGCATGAAATGGCTCAGCAGATGGGAGTAGCTGAGGATTTTTCCAACGTCTGATTAGGTCGGCACTGATCAGACAAAGTGCTAGCTATGCAGAATTGGACCCTGTGTACATATCAGCTCAGAAATCAATGACAGTCCGAACGTTTATCCATTCCGTATCAAAAAGAGCTGAGGTGGTAGCCCTAGTAGATTCTGGTGCCACCGAAAACTTCATGAATCTTGACTACACTAAATGGCTACAACTGCCCATAAAACAACTAGAGAAGCCCAGGCCACTGTTCAATGTCAACGGAACAGAAAATACAAATGGAGCTCTAACCCACTACACCGATCTATCTCTCCAGATGGGAACGCAAAAAGTGAACATGCGTTTCTTCCTAACTCAATTAGGCGAACACAAAGCCATTTTTGGCTACCCTTGGTTCACTGCATTCCAGCCCAAAATTGATTGGAAACGAGGATGGATTGACTACACTCAGCTCCCTATAGTTGCCTGAGCCATTAACTACATGAAAGCCTGCTTCGTACCACGGACTTGAAACATCCCGAGACCCATCCATCGCAACCAATACTACATTGGGCGAATAACCTTCAATACCCCTATCGACAACCCCAACTTAACCAAAGTCCCGCAAGAATACCACATGCATGGAAAAGTGTTCAGTGAAGAAGCATCCCAACGACTCCCTGCCCACACTATTTGGGACCACGTGATAGAACTTCTACCTGGCGCACCGCATACCCTACCAGGACGACTCCTCCCTCTCACCCAAGAAGAACTTAAGGAGGCTGACAAATTCTTCCAGGAACACCTCGAAAGGGGTACCATACGGCCATCTGACTCCCCCTACTGTGCCAACTTCTTCTTCATAAAGAAGAAAGATGGGAAATTACGCCCGGTACAAGATTACTGACCTGTAAACAAGTGGACTGTTAAAGATCGCACTGTATCCCCACTCATCTCTCAAACCATCGACCGACTTAGTGGATGCACACTATTCACAAAGTTCGACATTCGCTGGGGATATAACAACATCAGGATCAAACAAGGAGATGAATGGAAAGCAGCCTTCCTCACCCCCCAAGGGCTCTTCGAACCAACAGTCATGTTCTTTGGCCTCACCAACTCCCCAGCCACCTTTCAAAGAATGATGAACGTAATCTTCAGGCCAGAAATCGCACAATGATGGCTTTCGGTATACATGGATGACATTTTGATCCACACTAGACGAAAAGAGGGAGAAACGGAAGAAGAATATGTCAAAAGGCACCGAGATTATACACACCACATCCTACAAAAACTGGAAGAAAACGACCTATACCTCAAACCCGAAAAATGCTCCTTTGAGCAGAAAGAGGTAGACTATTTAGGAGTCGTTGTAGGAGGCCAAACCGTCAAAATGGACCCGAAGAAGTTGCAAGGAGTAGCAGATTATCCACTGCCGACCACACCTACCGAAGTACGCAAGTTCTTAGGCTTCACAGGATACTACTGTTACTTCATCCCGAACTACTCAAAAATTGCACACCTGCTACTCGATCTAACAAAAAAAGTGACCACTTGGGTCTGGGATAACCCACAGATCTTGGCCTTCGAAGAACTAAAAACACGAATGTGTATGAACCCAGTACTTGCCCAACCAAACTTTGAAAAACAGTTCGTCTTCCAATGCGACGCATTGGCTTATGGCGTGGGCGCCATACTCTTGCAACAGAGTGACAATGATACACTTGCACTACAACAACGGCAAAAACCGGTTCTACATCCCATCGCATACTATTCAGCCACCTTCACACCCACAGAAAGAAACTACGACATATATGAACGGGAGCTACTAGCAATAATGAAAGCCCTCGCACACTGGAGGCCCTACCTTGGATGGACGCAAGAACCTTTTCTCATCCGCACAGACCACGCAAACTTACAATACTGGAAATCCCCACATAACCTTAACAGACGAACCGCAAGGTGGCACGCAGACCTGCAAGAATACAATTACATCATCGAACACATTCCAGGGAAAGAAAACGAAGCAGCCGACGCCCTCTCCCGACCACCTGGTACTGACCAGGGAAACAACAACAACCAAGGAATTGTAATCATCCCACCAGAAAGATGCCAAACAGCTGCAACTTCGCCAACATCCACGATCCCTATCCCAGAAGAAAACAAATCCCTCAAACACTTTCTAATGATCCTATATCACGACCACCCCACAGCGGGACACCCCGGAAGGGACGAAATGCTCCGAAGAACCCAAGAAAAATACCACTGGACAGGAATGAAGAATTGGATAGCAGATTACGTCAAAGGATGTGCCACGTGTCAACAGAATAAAATATAAACATATAAAACCAAAACACTGCTCTACCGCATTGGAACGGAAGAAGGGACACGCCCGTTCCAACATGTGGCCATGGATCTGATCACAGGACTGCCCTCACACCAAGGAAAAGATGCTATCCTCACCATCATCAATCATGGGTGTTCGAGAGCAGCCATCTTCTTACCATGCTCAACCACCATTACCGGACCTGGAATCGCACAACTATACATGGACAACGTCTTCCGCTGGTTCGGTATACCCAGCAAAATCATCAGTGATCGAGACCCTCGCTTCACCTCCCACTTCAGTCGCGCACTCGCAAAGAAACTAGGGACTAACCAAAATGTATCTACGGCATTCCATCCCCAAACTGACGGCCTATCAGAACGGAAGAATCAATGGGTGGAACAATACCTCCGATTGATGACCTCATCATATCCGGAACAATGGACTGAGTGGCTCTCCCTAGCATCGGCAGTCCATAACAATAGAAAGAACACCACTACTCAACTATCGCCCAATCAAATCCTATTCGGCCACGAGGTCACCCTACTTCCCCCATCAACACCACCATCAAACAACGAAGCAGTCAAGAAACGCATGACCCACCTCAAGGCATACCAGGAACAAGCTATATCCGCCCTAAAACGAATCGCCAAAGGATCATCGGACCTACCGGCCCAGTATAACGTTGGGGAACATGTATGGCTGGACAGGAAGAACCTTAAATTCCCTCACCAAAAGACAAAACTATTACCAAAATGATACGGACCCTTCAAGATTGCCGCCCAGATATCCCCGGTAGCATACCGGCTCCACATACCCCTGACATGGACAATACACAACGTGTTCCATGCCTCCCTCCTATCGTCCTATTATGAAATGACCGCCCACGGCCCCAACTTCTCCCGTCCACCACCTGACCTGATCAATGGAGAACCGGAATACGAAGTGGAGCAGATAAGAAGCCACCGACGTCATGGCCGATCTAGGGCACTCCAATATCTCGTAAAATGGACCAGGTACCCTGAAAGCAACAACACATGGGAACCAGCCAGCTCCATCCACGCCCCTGTTCTCCTAAAACAATATCACCGCAGGCGACCACTTGAAACTATAAAAACCGCTTCGACTCATCGGAAAACTATCACCAACCCATCCTGGCTCCCATCACCCCTCGTCCACCATCCCCAAACCACCAACTCACCTACAACCCTAAAAAGCACTTCCAGTTTCAACCCAACCAACCCCCACACCGCTTCGCCTTCCATTTCCTTAACAAAGTCCCTCCATCGCACACCTCAGAGCACTCGTGTTTTTGCCATATCTCCCTCTGTCCCTACCACTACTAAAAGCTGGAGCCCAATCCCGAGCCCCTCAACAATCACCAAGGATCCTTCTGCCCCTACTTCGTCGTCTTCCCCATCAACGCCCCATCTTACAAAGTCCACCTCCCGTTCGACCACTGCTTCCTCCTGGACCACGAGTGCCCCTACCCCACTTGTTCATATCACGACCACTCCTGAGCACTGGACCCCGACCCCGACGACGCCTTTGCCCTCCTCCTCATCATCTTCACCATACTCCCAACCATCATGTCCATGTGCAACGAATCCCCCATACACAATGAATCCCCCATGTCCGACTCTCCTATCCCGATACCGCCGCCGTCTCTCGCCCCCCTATCCATCCACCTGCTCTGCAGTCCTACCGAGGGACCAAACCTTGACCCTGACGCCCTGGCCATGGGCTGTCTCTCCCCCTCCACCACCTGCAATGCCCTCGCTGCTGGCTTTGACTTCCCTATCCCCGTCCTCCGTGCCATGTGTACTGCCCTGGCTAACACCATTGACAGTAGACAGATCACCTATGACGCTCGTGTCTGTGTCCTCACTGAACGTGCCGAAGCGGCAGAGGCCAAGCTCACTGAACGAGAGCAGGAGTACCACGTTCCCCCCGATGGCTACGAAATGGCTGTCGGAAACTTGGCCTGTGAAAGTATTCGCATCCCTGCTGGCAACGGCATCTATAGAAAGCCAAGGTGGGTCAAGCTTATGGGCGATGGAAAGGTGGCCGCCTACTTCCAGGGACAAAATACCGACGAGGACCCATATATCTGCGACATCACTGCCCCCTACAACTGCAACAAAGACAACCCTGCAGAGCCAATTGCGCCCTGGTTCCACCGCATGCTGGTCAGGTCCCCTGCCAACTTTTCGGTCTTACGTGCCGAAACCAATGCCCTATTTGACTGGGGCTACACCACAGAAATCACCCGCTATCGCGCCTTGCAGCACGACATCAGCACCTTGCAGGACAAGATCGAACTCTTCCAGATGGATTTGGAAAGTATGTGAGAAGCCCATACGGTCTGCAAAGGCCGCATCATCAGCTCACATATGCAGCAGCAAGTTGGCCACCTCGAGGGTCGTTTCTCCCCTTATCCCACCATGTGTCAGTCGGGGTGGAAGGAACGCGTTAGGACGAAGGTGGCCGCGCATCGCACCTCGCAGGGGCTTGACAATTAGCGGACGGGTGATGTTACCGGCCTCTGGGTCTAGCCCAGTGTAAGTTCTGGAACCGGCCTCATGTTTGTCTGGACTGTACGATATTAGGGTTCTGTCGTGTATCGCCTCGTGTTTGCCTCGCGTTTGCCTTATGTTTGAGTCGTGTTGTATGGTACCTTATGGCTATCCGCCTCATGTAGGCCTCACGCTAGTAGCATGTATCCTAGCTTAGTCAGCAGTCCATAAGTAGTATATAAGCTACACCTTGCTGTCCCTAAGACAGCAAGTTGAGTCTCCTGTCTCAGTAGTCTCAATATACTCCTCTTCATCATCTATACTGTGGGTGGCTATAGGATTGAGTCCTATCTAGCGGGAACCCTTACCAGTGAAAGTCTTAGACGACACTTCAGAGTTGTCTCTCTTATCCTCATTATCGACATAGTGCGTCTAGAGCACTACTTGGCAGTCAGACTATCCCTTCGAGCTTAGTCTATTGTCAACTGCACTACGTGGTGGTGACACTATGCATGTACCCAAATCCTTCCCCGCCGAAGTCCCATCTTCTTCCCCCAATGCATCCGATGCCTCCGACTGCAAAACATCCAGCAATGACAGCGAGACCAAATCCGAGGCAAGTGAGGCACAAATCAACTGGGCAACTGACTCTGAAGATTATGAACCACTGTTTTCCCCACCCACGCCCACTGCACTCACCACGTCCACCCCTGACATCTTTGTGCCGTTGCCTATTGTTCCTCCCATGCCTGCTGTCGTGCCTTCCGCTGGCATGTCTTCTGACATGCATGGTGTGCAATCGCCTGGCCTCGTGGCAACTTCTCACCATTTCACCCAGTCTCAAAGGGCAAACAAGCACTCTTTTCCAGCCATCTCAGTTTCCGTCACTCTCAACCCCACCTGGGTACTGGTCCCCAAGTCATATGAGGAGTTGAAAACCAAAGTCAACTGACTCTTGATACAGTGCAAACTCATGCAGCAAAAAATTGTTGACATTGAGTCGGAAGTCAAGGCCAGTAATGCACACTGCACGATTATGACACGGGAGGCATCAACAGCAAAGGCAGTGTTGGAGAATCAAAAATGCAAGACCTGACGTGGGGTTAAGACACAAGCTTGCTTCGTCACATACCCAGGGCTTGAAGAACAGCACGACACTCAGACACTGCAAAAGGCCCAGCATGCCAGAGAAGTAGCTGAGGCAAAGGCTCAGAAAGCAGTGGAAGATGCTCTGCACGAGATGCGGATCCAGGAGGAGATCAGAGCGAGGACTTTCTCTGGTGAGTCTGAATAGTTTGTTCACAATTTCATGTCTCACATCATTTGCAGATCCCCTGTCATCCTACAAGCGGAAAGATGACCTCACTGCCCTCTCAGGTGCGCTTGGCCTCAATACGAGTGGCACCATCCATACCCTCCTTGCGCAGCTGAGAGCACATCTCAATGCGCATCCTGAAATCCAGAACAACCTCCACTTCTCAGGGCTCTTTCTTACTAACTGGCAGCGTTGCGTGGAGAACATCATTGATTTGAACAATTGAAAGTAGAGTAGATGTGTGATTTGTCCTCCAAAAATGCAATCAAGTTGCTTCCTGTCCCCCTCACCAACTCTGAGCCGCATCAAAATGGTTCAGTCGGTACTTGAATCTAAATGACAGGTTGCCCTGTGACAATTCGTGACTGGCTGGTTGCCAGGTGGCTTACATCAGTGGCCGGCAGGTGGGTAGCGTACAGTAAAATAGTAGCTACTACACTGTACTATATCTACTATACTACGTCTGTACGCACCACAGAATACAAACCCAGATGAAAAAAAAAGGATCTTGAGGTGGGCACTGGGATTGAAAGAAGGTGCAGCTGTGCAGCAAAGGCAGAAGATGAAGGCAGCGCTGTGGTGGATGTCAAGACAGTAGACATAGCACCAGTGTTTGCACTGCAATTCCTGCTTTTGTCTGAATTTGCTGTCACCAATCATACTGTTGTAGATGCAACTGCTGCAGTTGTCTGCAGTTGATGTTGCCCATCATGCCATTGTTGATGCTGCAACTGGTGCTGCTGTTTGCAATGTCAAGTTGATTGTCAGACACATTGGCAAATGCATACCCTTGACAGTCCCTCGACCTTCAAGAGCCCAGTACTACTTGTTCAAGTTGTTCGACTGTTGGGCCCACGCTGCTGCCCATTCATCCTTAGTGAGGAGGACAAAGTCATACTTGAGCAACTTGAATTTGGAACCGTTCGAGCATCCGTGCATTTGCGCCTCGGCATCATCGTCAATTTCAGTAAGTTCCTATCAGGAAAGATAGTAAGCCAATCAGTCCAAGGCAAGGACATTAAAGAAGGCATGTGAACATGCACACGATGCAGCACGGCGACCCGACTCAACTGAAGTCAGCATGCACTCACCCTCTGTAGTGGCCTCTTGTGGCACGGTATCAGGTCCATATGAGTGTTCAGTTGGGGTCCCATGCACCAGTCAGTCAGGCCTATGCTTGTGCTCGGTTGGGTCGAGTCGCTGCGCCTTGTTGCATGCACGCTCACCCTCTATCGTGCTGAGCGTGAGGTCGGTCGGGTCGCCCTACTTTGGCACAGCGTGCCCATGTTTGTGTGCAGTCGGGGCTGCTGCCACCATCACAAGAGAATGCAAGAGAGGGTGAGCGCGTGCAACACAGCGCAGCGACTCGACCCGAACATGCACGTGCCTGAGGCACTGCCGCTGCGAGCAGCATTGATCAAGCATGAAGGCGAGAGCCTCTTGATGCCACGAGACGACGCACAGGCCATGGCCATTGAGAGTGGGTGCGACTGAGCGCACCCAGCCACCGCGAAAACCGCCCCCAGAGTGCATGCAGACCCATTCAAGAAGCAACACAGCCTCAGGTGTAGCGACACTCGCGATAATTATGAATTCTTTCTTCTCAAGAGCGAGGATTAGAGGAAGTGCTACTGGGTTGTCACTGCCGAGCACGACTGATAACAGATCAGAATCAGGATCAATAGACGAATCTCTCAAAATCACAAGCAAATACATACCAATGATGCTACGATCCGTCTTGGGATTGTTATTGCGATAGCGATCAAGTGGGGTTCTAGTATTCAAGTAGTTCAGTGGAGGGAGCGGTGCTCAATCTACACAGCCGATGATCTGGTTATAGGACTGAATGTGGCCCTAAGTCGAGTGAAGTCATGTGATGCCTAATTAGGCAGGAGACCAGGCCGGGAAGGTCCAGGACAGGTGGTGCACAGGCAAGTTGATTGATGTAGCTCAATCACTAAGCTTCGGACGACTTGCGAGTAAACACAAGTCAAGAGTGAATGTTTCTGAAATGAGAAGGGCCTTGAATGTGCACACAGAGGAGTAAAGGCAATGAGACGAAAACTGAGTTAACTCAGGCTTAGGGCCTAAGTTCAGTACTAGTGCGAGTATAAATACAAGTATACTACATGGCTGGTCATGATGACAAATCAGTCTGGCAAAGTGAACGACTAAGCTGACTAAGTGTGATCAGTAATGCTGAGTCAGTAATCAAGTGGGTACAGTAGTCAAACAAGTAAACTAGTAAACAATGAATCAGCAAGTGACAGAGGTACAGTAAGTGAGCTGATGAATCAAAAGCTGATCAGTAAGTAATCTGACAAACAGATGACGTCAAGCTGATCAATGGTACAGTCAACAGATCATGAGAACAGGGATAATGACAAAGGAACAGTAATCAGTACAGTAATAGAGCGACAAGAAGGAGAACGTAGCAGAAGGTTCTGGAAGTCACATGATGTGACATGTGATCAGTCATGTGAGTGATCACCTGATGCGGCACTTGACCAGTCATGTGACTGGTCACCTGACAGGGCATGTGATCTGTCATGTGACAGATCATGTGAGGGTTCTGGAGATTCCAGGTAGGATATGAAAGGCAGTGAGTCCCAGGGGATTTGCTGGGAGGTACAGGCAGGGATACAGGAAGGGTCCATTGGGGGACCAGGGCCAAAGCTTGTAACAAACGACCAGTCTCCGTTCGTGGGCTGTCTTGTGATACCTTTTATGTAGGCTGGATTGAGTCCTAGCTCAGTGGGCATGGTACCCAGGCACCTGCCAGCCCAGAAGGAAGCCGCGTGGGTGGCGACACACAAGTCGAGGAGACCATTCGAGGCCAGATAAGCGAGGACAACAGGCACCACTGACGCCCAAGAAGAGAAACCTGGTTGCCCGAAAACAAGTCAGGCTAGTGATATTCTCATCAAAACTGGCCACCTACCTTTGCCTGAAGGCCTGTGGTCTCAGATTATCATTCGCGGTCGCCACAATAGTTGGTTTGGGGCCAAGCAAGCGGCCATCATGTGTGTGGGTCGAAGTTGACAATCTGATGAGACCAAGTGAAAGAAAAAAAGACAGAGAACAAAACAAAACTCACCTGTAAGAAAAACCATGGAATACGGGTGCAGGTCACGGTTCATCACGGTGCAGCTGAATCCAACACCGCACCCACACCTGTCACACCTGTGACTGTAACACCACGGGATTACCTGCACCTGTGTGGATCCCTAGAGGCAAGGGTGATGGCAACAGCAGATGACCCATCAGAGGATGGGGATGGCTGCATGGTGACAGTGTGGACTCTGGTGCAGAGTGGGGTGGGGGAGCGGGGTCAGGTGCAGGCAATGGCTTCTTCTTCTGCCTCAGGTGTGAACTGGATGACCTGGGTGACAAGGCAACTGGGGGCTTAAGCATTAGCCAGGTACCTGAAAGTGGTGGTGAGCTGGTGCTCAAGGATCTGCTCGCACATAAAAAGGCAAGCACGTTTGGCCTATAGAGTTGCAAGGGCATTCATGGTTGTACAAAGCCTTTATACATCTGCTGCCAGCCCTGGGTCAGTGAGCTGTGCGAGGGCGTGGTTGATGAGCCAGTGACCTGTGTGGGTGGGATGGAGGATGGAGGTGGTTGTTGCAAAAATTGTGGTTATTTTGAAAGTTGGGTGCAGGATAGGGACAGGCCCTGAGCTGACGACAGTACACCCTACCTCAGTACCCCTCTGTACCCTTGATCCAGGTCTCATCACCATCGATGATGGTCCTGGTCCAGCACACGACATGCATCTTGTGTGGCCCAGTCTTATATATAACTGGGTAGGCCTGAGGGTCAGCAGGGTTATACTCACTCCAAGCCTTGGCCCAGAGCCTCAGCCATGGCCTGGTCTCATCAGCAGGTTGATCTCCTACTGTGGCATCCTCAGTGGCTCCTCAAACACCTCTGGCATCACCCACTGTTGGTAATTGATCATCTCTGGCCATTCTGCCAGAGGCTCGTCCTTCTTCTGCTGCTGTGATCTGCATGGCACCTTCTTCTTCTTCCTCAGCTGTTGTGGGTGCTGGCCCTCCAATGTGTTCAAGGAGGGTTCGGACGTGAATGGTGGGGAACTTGGGTCAGGCGGCAATAGCCTTGAGTTATTCATGGTGTAGATAGAATGGTTCCTCAACTGGTAATGCATAGGGTGTAGCATGGGTCACACTGCAGGTCCCCTCAGCGACACCATACCTGTGACCCATTATATCGTACCTGTAATCACACCATACCTGTCAGCACAGGTTAAACCTGCAGGTTTTATCTCATCACTGCGGTGTCTTAACACCACAGTATACTGTTGACACCATGCCACATAAATGTTAAAAAAGAATATATTAATTAGTATACACTATTTACTACTGTAAGTTAAAGGTACATAAATAAAGAGAACTGGGCAAGCCCAGCTGAAGAGCAAAGGGGGATGCTGACAGGGAGGGTTTATATACCCCAGGGCATGTGCACAGACCATTTGGCCTTGTGTGCAGCTGCACCGTGTCTTGTGACATGCTGTTTAGCTATGTTTGTACTCAGTTTGTTCGTCTGGTTCAACACATCTCAGACATGACATGCGTGACAAGTTACAATGGGACACAATGAACGATACGAAATGGTGCAACAACACACAGTAAATGTCACGCTCGGACTAAAGCGTGTTCGACCAAGAGGGTTCGTTCTTGGTTGCGGGGTTCGCTGTTGTATATAGACGATGCGCGTTGCCTTCGTCCCTATAGATCACTATAGGTCCCTTAGTCGAGTTACCTTACGACCTAGTCTTGAAAGACCTTGTGCAGGGAGTTCCTCCTACTGCATAACTAGATTGCGTACTAGTCTAGCCTAAGACCTAACTAATTGGCTTAGGGCAACATGCAGAACTGTAGGACTGCAAGGTTTAACAATGGGTTGTCCCCAACGAGAGTGTTTATATATAGATGGGTGCTGACCGCCTTTGTGTAGCGAGCTACCTTACGCTACGGTTTATAGACCCGAGGTCCCTTACAAGTCTGGGTGTCCAGGCCAGTTAGGCGCTGGTTTGGATGTGTAGTGATCGATCGAGGTTTAGGCGCTGGAGCCCTAAATGAGAACAATACGGTAAACCAGATTAGGAAAGTCCCTGGTCCGGTGCGGATTGGCTGGTGTTGCCACTTAGGTAATAGGAACTTGAGGGAGGAGAGAGCGAGCTTGAAGTAGTGAAGCTTAGAAGGAAGACTTAGAAGGGCACACAAGGAGTGACGAGGTAAGTCCTGTATTATACAGAAGACCAAGCTTAAGGCTTGGTGTCAGAACTGGGTCGTCTTATATACATGCGGTCGTAGAAGTAACTAGAAACTAGCAGAACAGAATGGAATCAGATCGCAGTCACGTACATAGCAAAGCACAGTCCGTAGTATCAAAGCACAGTCCACAGTACCAAAGCACAGTCCGTAGTATCAAGGCACAGTCAACGAGAATGTAACAGAAGGTAACAGAAAGTAACAGAATGTTCTACAAGTACAAGTCACAGGAGAATGGTACGGAAGGTAGGGGAAAGAAGGAGAAGGAAAGGGAATGGTCCATGAAAGGTCCTAATAAGGCAGTCCGTACCATAAGAAGGAAATAAGGCGTAGCAGTAAACAACATGCAGTGAATGCCACGATGAGGCCCAACAAATGGCACGATGAACAAATGGCAGCACACAAAAATGGGGTGCGACAACACACAACAACAGGGTGCGATGACACGCGAAAACTGGGTGCAATGACACATGAAGACAAGGCACAACAAATGGCATGACAAGGTGCACCGAACAAACACCGAAATGAGGCAACAAGTGCCGCGATGGCACACAACTTACGATGCGAGGACACGCGACTTGAATGGTGTAACGAGGCAAAATGATGGGGCACAGCACAACAAACAGTGCAACAGCACACAAAGGCGAGGTGCAGCAAATGAACAGTGCAACAAGGCAGCAAATGCCATGGGTTGCATGGAACTCACAGGGGCAGTGGGGCACAATGACTGGTGCGATAGCAGGGCATGTTGATACAGTGTTGAATGTATTTAGTTGTAGTTTACTGTCTGTGAAATTAAGGAAATCATTTATCTCCTATTGGTATGATTGGCAAGCAAAGATAAAAATTTATTTGAGAGCAAGAAGAAACCCGAGACACCGTCAATACCTGTGACACCACCAACACAGGTATGGTGTGCCACAGGTGGCAGATTTTGGACACCGTACCTGTACCTGTCAAACCTGTGGGCTGTTTACCGCAGGTTGACCCTTACCTGTGCTACACCCTAGTAATGCAGGGGCAAGGAAGGGGGCAAGGTTGCCCTTGGCAGCGAGGAGGCATCAGTAAAGTGGACCCTGCCTCTCACTGGGCTCCATCTCCCAGTAGTTGGGAGGGGAACTCCACTGACCGATAGCACAGCAGGAGGCCTCTGCCTCACCCATAAGGGTCTTGGGGTACTCACTGACGGCCTTGTAGTATGCCTCAGTGGCACAGCACATCTTTGTTGGATATGCAATCTGTCATGTCACATAGTCATGGTCAGCCTAAAATAGGGACCAGGTGACCAATTAAAGCAATCCACATTGATTCCCCAAGGCTAGGTAGCTCAATGGTAGAGCACCTGGTATATATCCAGTAGGCCTGGGTTCAACTCCCAGTCTGGCCATATTTAAGGCTGCAACAATCTTCCAGATAAAGGCAATGTGCTCTGGGGTGCAGCAAGCAGGGTTATCAGCATTGCCTGCAATTTGATACTTACCACTATCCACAGGCTCAAGGCCTTCTGCATTTGGGTGTGGATTGATGTGAGTTCTGCTCAGTGATGTTGGGGAAGTGGTTGAGATGGAGATGGGTGACTGCTGTGGTGCTGATGGTGTGTCGGGGATGGCATCAATGTTGACAATGAAGAGACGAGGGGTGGTTATAAGCAACTGAGTAAGACGGGAGTGGAGGGGAGTGGGGAAGGTTGCTGCTGGAGTCTCTTCATTGACTTCTAGGGTTTTTATAACTTTCTGACCCCAAGTTTGAGCTCTGCTTGAACTTCCCTTCTTCCTTGAGGTCTTTTGGCTAGGGGTCATTGACAGATCCTTCTTTGATGCATAATATTTGGCTATAAGGTCTGGAGCATGAATATCAGAATCAGATGCCCAAGAATCATGTGCTGGTGAGTAGCCCTTCCATCTGATAAGATATTGCTTTTTCCATCAATAAGTCCGATCTCCAAGGATCTTTTTGACCTCCCATTCTTCTTCACCTTCAATCATGTTAGGCAGTGGTTCTAGGAAGTTTTCTCTGTGGGCCTCGGTTTCCTTGTAAGGTGTGAGGAGAGAGGTGTGGAATGTCGAATGTATCTTCCAGGCATCTGGAAGTTCTAGCTGGTATGTAAGGGGTGATGTGGGTATGGGTAAACCCTTGGGTATACAGGTGTAAGGGTATAAGGGTATGGGTATGGGTTTAGAAGTTCATACCCTTGCATACCCTTAAGGGTTTCATTGTTACAAGCTCTGGCCCTGGTCCTCCCATGGACCCTTCCTGTACCCTTGACTGTACCTCCCAGCTAAACCTCTGGGACTCACTACCCTTTGTGCCTTCTCCAGAACTCTCATATGATCTGTCACATGATAGATCACATGTTCTGTCAGGTGACCAGTCATATGACTGGTCAGGTACTACATCAGGTGATCAGTCACCTGATTGATCACATGTCACATCATGTGACTTTCAGGACCTTCCGCTATGTTCTCCTTCTTGTTGCTCTATTACTGTACTGATTACTGTTCCTTTGTCACTGTACCTGTTCTCATGATCTGATTACTATACTGTTGCTCAGCTTGACATCATCTGTTTGTTAGATTGCCTTGTGATTCATCAGCTCACTTACTATACTCTCTGTCACTCACTGATTCATTGCTTACTGATCTCCTTATCTGATTACTTGGATTACTTGATTGATTACCTAGCATTACTGATTACACTTAGTTAGCTCAGTTAACTACTTAGCAAGACTGATTTGTCATCTAGTAACATACTTGTATTTATACCTGCGCTAGTACTGAACTTAGGCCCTAAGCCTGAGTTAACTCAGTTTTCATCTCATTCACTCTGAATCTCCTGTGTGTGCATTCAAGGCCATCCTCTATCTTCTATCATTTACTTTTGACTTGTGTTTACTTGCAAGTCATATGAAGTCTACTGATTGGACTATAAGCAATCAACTTGCCTGTGCACTATTGTCCCAGACCTCTCCAGCCCAGTCTCCTACCGAATTAGATCCCTGGATGTATAGGTTAAGCTCTGCTCCCTCTACTGACACACTTGAATACCAGAACATTACTTGATCGCTATCACAATAACGATCCTGAGGCAGATCATAGCATTCATAAGGGTATATAGGTATGCTTACATAATGATATTGTGTGATTTTCCTAGTTACAGAACATTATATCAAAGATTTTTATCAATTAAATTTATATTTAAAGATTGTTTAATGCTATAATTGCCTTATTATATCTATAAAGAAGTTGAATTTATGGTATAAATAGTAAACATTATAGTTATTATCTCTTTTTATCTTAACTTTGACTTAAATGTATTGACTTTTATGCAAAACCCTTATATGATATAAACGCTCACTTTATGTCAAATTTTTTGAGTGGGATTTATGGCCCGATATCTTGTATATAGATTCCTTATACCCTATTTCACAATAAATATTCAATCTTGTGAGATTTCGTGTGGTCTAACCCTAACCCTAAAAAAAGCGCAAAATTTTGGGTCGGATACTGGGAATTTTATCCGAGCTGAGGAGCTGAATCGAGTTGGGGAGGCTGGGACGTAATGCGAGTGATCGGTCGCTCGGTCGCTTGCTCGCTTGGCTCAGCTCAGCTACAGCATAGCTGATTAATATCGAGATCCCAAGTGCTATAATGCCACAGAAATCGTTGCGCGCTGCATGTCCCCAGCCCCGATGAGGCATACTTACATAGGAAAACATGTGTGTATGCGAATAGATAAAGTTCTCCTAAGATCTCTTCAGGAGAATGGCCACTTTCTCCACACGCTCCTCCTCAGCTGCATCAAGATCCCTTTGTGATACCAATCTATGCAATTTATATTTCTTGACCGCATATTTGGCTGCAATCCCTGTTGCATTGAGTGAGTAAACACTGACATAATGCTCTGCGCGACGGAAGAAATGTCGGATTGTGGCAAGCGGACAGGCATTGAGGGATTCTGGGACTAGGGACTTTGCATGATCAAAATTACCAGTTGAGTTCTCACGGAAGTAACGCTTCGACCATCCCCATAGGTATTCAATCGGATTGAGCTCAGGATGGAACTTTGGAAGGAGATGGAAGACATCACTGCCATTGCTGCCTTCTTCGACAGCCTAAGGAATGATCAGATCGATAAGAGATCAGAGGATCACACAGCACATATCTTACAAGTTGGATTAAGCATTTCTCTGATCAGAAATCTTCCTGCATTGAAAGCAATCACCGCAAGCAGCAGTTGTCCAGGAGATTTTCTTCTGGCTCTGATTCTGAATCCTCAGAGTTGATCTTCTTGGTGTCAGAATGATTGGCCTTGATCTTGTGCCCGTGCCGTGATTTGCATTGTGCACAGTCTCCAACTAGGGGCTTCCCATTAGGATCAGTTAGATATCCTCGCTCCTCAGCGATTTTGCGCATGCCCTTGGGCTTCCCTTCGAGCTTCTTAAGTGGATGGTCATCTGGGAGTGTCTTGGGATAGTTAGGGAACTGGTTTTGTCCGCCATAACCAAATGGGTTATTATGTGGGATAACTGTATTGCGCATGCAAGGCTGCTTCCCACCCGGGCCCACGTTCAGTCTGGACACACCAAGGGCATCATCGGCCATTGAATCATGACACGATGAATTGTCAAAGACCCAATGGCGGACACAATCTGGGAATAGCCGCATTGCAATACATTTAGCAACCTTAATCTGGGTATGCGTGTGAGTGTGAATTGATGGCTGATGGCATCAATCTCAATATCTGCCCACCTGGGAAAGCATCTGATTTTTATTCCAAAACGAATCTCCGCCTTCTTTTGATGTAGGGTATATTATAACGCGTGAATCTGTCACATCCAGGTGTTCCGAAGGCGGAAGCATTGCATTTGCCTCCACCATATCTGGAGGCAACGTGAGGTTCCCAAACTGCTCGCACACAAATCCTGAGACCATGATAAGCTGCCTGTGGCCTTTCTTCTTCTTCACCTGCTCCTCGGGCCTGAGCCAGTAGCCCTTGTTTTGAAAGTCA